>SDEE01000176.1:0-76420 GCA_004126415.1 Candolleomyces aberdarensis
ATGACATGCAAGCATTCACAAGCCCCTTCGAATGATTGTACCACACTGTCGTCCCCCTAGCATTTGAGGGTCAACGACGAACAACATTCATTTCATTATTAGAAGGCTCACCTGCCAAATAATAATTAAATCACGAAGGAACATCACTTCGTCGACGAAAAAATTTCCCTCCCAAAGACTGTCCTCTGACGGCTCAAGCGATAGATCTTCCAGTGGAGGAGGACTGCCTAGAGATGAAATCTCGTCTCCTTCGACGTCGACTGCGTGGGACGACCGACTATCATCAGAAGCACCATGTAGAGCATGGGCATGTTCCGGAGCATGTACAACTTCTCGAGGGACTTGAACGTCGATCTCATACGTGGTTGAAGGCATGGAGATGATGCGCGAACGGGAATCACGCTCTGTGTCGCGTGTGGAAAGGGAGCTGTCGACGACGAGCGAACATTCTGTGGGCGACAACATGACTGGGAGCTATTTGCAGACGAGAAGAATGACGAGGCCCACTAGAAGTCCATTGAAATGTTTAACAATCTCGGTTAAGGGCCTAGATTTTATCGATCGGGTGAACATACCGAGAAATTTACCTTTGGGTAACAATGGACACATTTACCAACCCTCCGTAAAGCCGCTTTCCCCCTGATAGGGAATGGAAAACGCACAGAACGCGGACGGAACGATAGGGAGACGAGGACGTGGGAAACCATCAATGGAATCTACCGGCCGAAGTGATGGAAACACGGAGGCTCACTGGCTTGGCGCCTCTGACCAGGGTACAAAGTACCCGAGTCAAAATGCCTCGGAACTATCAATTGGTTACCCATCCATCACATCTCGTATTCTCTTTTCCGTTTCTCGTGGTTTTGTTCCTGTCTACTCGCTCATTGAATGTAATATCTATCTGTCATACCGCTTAATCCGCGGCTTTTATTTATAAAAAATCTTCATAGAGGGATCACGAGTCTACGCTATACCTTTGGCGAGACTCCTGCAGCGAATACTCCCGCACCTCGGCTTTTCGGCATCTAATTCTCCCACGTCTCAGGATCAAAGCACCTAACAGCAGCCTCCAGTTTCCTTCATTCACCGCCATGATCCAAAGCCCGCCTCTAATCCAACGACTCTCAAAGTGATGCATGCATTACGCATTCTCAATTGACACGCTCTCACCCATGGTGATCACTGAACATGACTTGCCAGAATACGACGGTCGACTTTATCCGGGTACTGAGCGTTAGTACCACGCAGGACTTAACTTTTCTCCACAAGGCAAAGTACCTACAGTCCGAGAAGAACTTAAAATGGGACTCGATCCATTTGTTTTTGGAGAGCACATAGTCTACAGTAAGCATCTCCGAGTCACCATTCGCATGGCGTCAAAGCGACCAGCTCCGAGCACTCTCCTTTAACTCTGCGACTCTGATTCTGCGTACTCCTCAAGCGCAGAGTCCATATACGGAGTGTCTATGGATCCCCTGTTTCCCTCGAAAAATTGTCTATCAGGCTAGATCGCTACTGGCGATATCGATCGAAGTCATCTCATATAAGGCTCGCCTGTGCATGACGCTTCCTCCAACCTACCCCCCTCTTNGCTTGTTTCCTGGATCGAAACAATGCTTGCCCAAAGCTTCTGTTCCTTACTCTTGGCTCTAGGTCTCAGCGAATTCGTCCCTTTTGGGCTGTCGACACCGGCTGTCGTCTCTTCTCCTGCGGGCCAGGTCTCAAGTGCTGGCACGAGTTCTGAAGGCTCATCGTCGTCCTCCCTAATGCAAGTCAGGGACAATAATAATGGGCCGGCGGGGTCTGGTGGTGGAGGGTTCTCGGTAATCACTCGGTGTACGGTGCCTGGGACGGCTGCTTTGACTTTCGTACGCTATTAGATTCTCCTTTCTTCCTTTTGAATCGTGTTGAGCAACCCCCTCTATGACTTTCTGGCTCTAGGACGATGGACCCTGGATCTACACGTACGTCTGCACCATCTTCTCCTTCCTCCTTCTCCTATCCATTGGTATCTCGAGGCTGACTGGGGGTTGTACTCGCAGGAATGACATCGTTGGGATATTGAAAGCCGCCAACGCTACGGCCACCTTCTTCTACAGTGAGCACCGACGTCCTCCTAACTTCGAATTCGTTTGACACCTACCCATATTCGCCCCGTCCGTCCTTCCTAGATGGGAACAACTGTACGATATCTCCTTCTTCATTTCACTCACTGGTCCAATTACATTCTTTGTATGTAGACGGATGCATCTATTCCCCCGATTCCGTGGAAAGGGCAAAGCTCGCCTTCAACAGTGGCCACCAAATTGCTTCTCACACCTGGTCGCATGCCGATCTAGCCACGCTCTCCTGGGATCAAAGTGCGTCGTATTATCATCTCACAGAATTCATTTCCTGTTCGACTGACAGCCATATGCTCGCTCGCAGTGAACGACGAAATGTGGARAATCGATGGTGAGTGGTCATTGGTTACTCCTTTCTTTGCTCACGGTGAATGCCCTAGACGCTCTGAGCAAGATACTCGGCATAACTCCTGCTTTCATCCGACCTCGCACGTTCAATCCTTCAATCCTTCATTGAATTTCGACGACTGACTCCCTCTCAGCGTATGGAAGCTACAACGATCTCGTCCTGCAAGCAGCCGCCTCTCGGGGGCAGACTGTTGTAACCTGGGATTTTGAGTAAGTCTATGCATATTTGGCCTTTGCTATCGGAGGCTACGAGCGGAGACCAGTCTACTTACACTGTTTTTGATGTTCCTGGTAGCTCTCAAGATTCTGCTGGGGCATCGGCCGACACGTCAAAAGGCCTCTATTCCCAAGTCGTCGAGAAGCATCCGGACACAATTTTGACTTTGAACCACGAAACGTCTGGTGAGTTGTCCATCAACCGCTTGGAGTTTCGCTCCACGCTAACGTTCGGGTGGTGCCTTTAGATACTACAGTGTACGTGCTCTTACCCGGTCGCTTATAGCATTTCCGTTCCTCAAGTAACGCGATTTCAGTCATCAGGTCCTCGCGTTCGCCATTCAGAAGCTGCAGTCTGCTGGATACAAGCTTGTCAGCGTAGCGGATTGTCTCGGACAAGCTCCCTATCTCAACACGCAGCCTCCCGGGGAGAGAGATGTAAGTAGAGGGGTCCTTCTATTTCCATGCCTCAAGCTGAAAGTGCCTTTCTCCAGGCAAGCTGGGTGTGTTGACAGGGTCCAAGAACCCGACTCGGGTCCAATCTTGCGATTACACGTCCCGCCTTTCCAGAAACATCATTATAAGTTTTACGTCGGACATGGACCGACACTCCGTTCTTTCTCCCATTCATGTAAATCATCATCTTCAATACGAATGTAGTGTGACCTGAGAGCGGGTCTCAAGTTCTACCTAAAGCTTCCAGTGGTTCTCATTGCTACCGAAGCGGATGGTGTGCGTCATATGTCCTAAAAAGAGACATTGAATAAGCATGTTCCCAGAAGCGAGTTTCTACCTGAGACGCGAGAATTACTCTAAATTTCCATTCAAAAGACTCAGAGAGAGGATGATTGTAACCGTTGCATGCAAGACGTCGAACCCCAGCTTTCGCGCGGACGCGTACGGCATCGAAAGGATACCAATCAGCTAGGCGATTGTTGATCGATTGATGGGCGACCCAACACAAACACCGTTGCACAGCAACGCACGCGTCCGTCGCGACCCTTCTTTTCCTTTTTCTTTCCGTCATCCTGTCATCCCTTCAAAGCTTCACGAATCACAAAACCCTTCGTGCTTCGTTTTCCTTCCTTTTTTCCTACTACCAACGACAAACCATGAACTAGACGACTTCAAGACATTTTCTGTTTGTATATTACGCAAGCACGCTTTTGCTTCAACGCAATTGAAACCTCCCTCTACCAACGGACGAACGAAGATCGTTGACGGCCACCACTGCTATTCCTTGGAAATTCATTCCATATGTCTACCACAATATGGTCTTTTCTGGGACCGGTATGTTTTTGCTATGTTTTCTTGCAACTGGTCTATGTCTAACGGTCGTGTGTTCTGTTCCAGCTTATGATCTACGGGCAAAAGTTCCTTGTATACCCACTAGCCTACGATGACCGGCCAAGACGTATGTCAATCTTACTCTTGATTTATTTCTACACTTTTGCCTTAGGCTTTGATAAATGAATTTGAGTCTGACGAACGAACGATTTATAGAGGTCCCCGAACCATCTGCACTCGGCCTGCCCTTCGAAGACCTACGCCTGACCACACCCGACAACGTGACTCTAGCATGCCATCTTATGCTCTTCTCCGACTTCTACTCCAAGCTCAGCTCTCCACCCGAGTCTGAGAAACGACTCTCCTGTATGGATACGGGGAGTAGTAGTCGTCGTGCGAGTGCTTATAGTAGCATTGGCAGCAAGATGGGTACCAAGGGGAAAGAACGAGCTGAAGAAGCAGAACTCGTTGCTGCAGGACGAGCTACAATCATGATGTTTCACGGCAACGCCATGACCCATGGAGATGTGATTGACCTTGCGGCGCAGTTCTTGAACATGGGGTGTAACGTGTTGACTGTGTCGTATCGAGGGTATGGACACTCGACTGGGAGACCTTCAGAGAGTGGTGCGTTGCTTCTTTGCATACTTGATATCTTCTCTTCCCTTCGATGGGTCTAGAATGTGGACGAGCAGCTGACTGACACGCCTTATGGTTCTTATCCTTCTCGAACCCAGGTCTACGAATAGATGCTCAAACTGCGCTGGACTATCTCACCCAACACCCGATATTATGCCAAGTTCCCATCGTCAGTCTTCCTTGTCCAGTAAAGCTAGTATTTTGCTCATCCTATCTCACAGATCGTATTCGGCCAATCCCTAGGCGGCGCAGTCGCCATCGACCTCGTCAGCCGGAACACCACCGAAGTCTCCGCCCTCATCCTCGAAAACACATTCATGTCCATCCCGGCCTTGGTCCGCGACTGGCCCTCACCTATCGGCCCTCTGTCATTCCTATGCACCCAACGCTGGCCATCTATAAACCGGATCTGCAAGATTTCCAAAGACGTTCCGATCCTCATGTTGAGTGGGGATAAGGATATAGTGGTGCCGCCCAAACATATGAGGGGATTATGGGTTGCCGCGAGGAGTAGAGGGAGTGAAGAGGAGGATGATGGGACGACGTGCTCGCCGTTACTCTCGTTTCTGTGTAAGCCTGGACGGAGGAGTAAACCGGATGTGGTGACGATCGACGTGGAAGCACCGGGTAGTGCTCAGGCCGGTGAAGATGAGGACGATTTGTCAAAATTGGAGAGTCCTGCGTCGATTTGGAATGGGAGTGATTTGTTTCAGTATATTGCTGGGACTGGTCATGGTGAGCTCGAACTTCTGTTCGCACGTTCTTTGCTGATTCGTTCGGTGCCGCAGAAAACACATGTCTCGACGAATCCTACTGGGTCGCCATTCGGACATTCATCGATCGATTGAGGCTCCCGCTTATAAGAACGTACAGCAATCAAGGATCTTCTACATAACCAACGATACCCAGCCCTTCGAGCCTCGAATTTGCTTTCACTTCGCTTTCACTCTTGCATCTCTCAACTCGGATCTCCTCGCATGCTGTCCTCCACTCAAAACCCCTTGCTCTTCTTTTGTCTCTTTGCCTCACACGAACGCTTACTTAAATGGCGCCTGCTTACTTATTCATACATACCACAACTAATTCCCCAGACAATTTCGTCCATTCATTTCCGCAAACTGAACATTGCCCTACGCATCATGCTGCATTCCTTTCTGCCCTATCATAGCACATCCATCTACGTTTACTTACCTCTTAATATCGGTCAGACTTTTAAGTGTCGAATCGACGAACACTCGAAACTAATCATGGGTCGGTAAATGGCCCCGTCGTTGTCCCTAGTGTAGTGCCGCCTTTGCCTATTGGCTGTCGTTAATATACAGAGTATTATTGAATTCGTAAGTATCGTACTAGGTGTCCCGAAAGGCATCATCATGATACTTGAGTATGTGCAAAGAAAAATTACATTGACGTAGAAAGATGCACAGGATGGGAGGGGGGATGCTATGCGAAAACAAAGTCCGTATACATGGACAAGGGTACCCCTAGTCATAGTAGATTGACAAGATTCCAAGAAATCAGTAATTTTTTTTATCAGAACGAGTGTAATCCTCAACAACACGGCTAGATGGAGGTGAACCCTCGTAGAACTGTGAGTGGTTCATCCACTATGACGCTGCGCCCGCCTTGCCACTCGAGCGTTTAGCAGAATTTGAAGCTTTCGCGGAACCGTTGGAATTGGCGCTGCTACTACTGGTACTCTGAGTAGCAGCAGCAGGCTTAGGCGAGGCAGTAGCGAGAGGTGCGAACGCAAAAGTGAACTTGGATGACGACGAAGAGGACGATGGAGGTGAGGTAATAGTAGTGGGCGTCTCTGCTGCACCCGTCGCAGTCGAGGTAGCCTGAGAGGAACTGGCGGTCTTCGTATCAGTGGATTTGGCCTCCGAATTGGGCGATTGTGCGTTGGGGTCGGAGGGGGAGGTTTCACCATGGCGTATTATTTGTTTGGTCGATCTGCGTTTGAGAGGGGGATCCGAGTCTTCAGTAGGTTCAGAGCCTACTACGTGATCGGATAAGTGTTCAATGATGCGAGCTAGCAGGACATCAAAAGGACTCACCACTGGCATTGCTACTGAATGAAGAAGATGGAACGAGGGTCCAACTCTCCGGGCCCTTCGGCGGGGTGGCGACAGGTTTCATGGGTGCAGACGAAAAAGTGAAAGGCACAGGAAGCTTCGGCCGAGCCCCATCTCTCTTCAACGCGACCGTCTTATTGCACCCCACCTCTTCACAGGTCCGAATAAGCTTTGAGTTACGGATAGAGGAGAGGTTGGCGGTATTCGTCGTATGCCGGGTGGCCACGCAGATTTGATCCACAACGGAAGAGGTAGGTACCAATTTCTGGCAGGTAAGGCACTGTTGGTGCGCGTCCTTCGACGATGATGCCGAGGCCATGCTGAAGGGATACGAATGGCGTATCACACATGCGTCGTTCTTGTTCTCCCGCTCGAGGTAAGAGTGGTGGCATCGAACGCAGTGCCTCAGCGTGTCATCTGCGACAGCGCGTTCAGCCTGAGCTAAAGAGCGTTCGAACCCGACACGCTCAAGCGCGTCGGTCAAACCCTCGATTTCTTCAGACGTGAAGCCATTCTCTGGTTTTGTCGCGTCGAGGAGTCTTTGGACGAATGTAGTGGCGTCGATGCTGTTGAGCAGGTATACAAGAGCCCGCGCTTTGTCAGAGGTAGAGACCTCCGAGAATGAGGTCGTGCGCTGCCTTGCTGGCGGGACCAGGTCGCTCGACATTGGGCTAGGTGAAGGAAGAAGACAGGCAGCAGGAGGCGGAGGACGAGGAGAATCGGGACGCGTTATCCTTGTTTCGACGCGACCCTTGAGTTGGTTCGAGCTGGCCACACAGATCGAAGTGGCCGTTTGTGTCTGCCCGCCCCGGTGATCATTTGGATCAGACCTGGACCCGATGATCACCGGACGTTCCTGGTTTGCTTTGTCCCTGCAAGCTTCCTCGGCTTCGTGACAACTCTCTCGATTCCATCGATGGGCCGAAGAAGCCTTATCTCCCCGTTCCTCTCGGGAAGCTGCTACAGCTATCTATTCATTCAATTATATTGGCCCTGTGTGATTTGCGAACCTGGGTAAGCGAAATAACGTTCGATCCCAGGTTAATTAAGACCTTTCCATCCTTACCTTGACATGTATAGTGGTTCTTGTACCTTGCGTCTGGTCCAATGACCATGCCGTTGGCACGCAGAGCCCGGAGGCTTGAGAAGCCCAACGCGCCAGCGAGCCTCACCACAAGGAGCAACTCCCTCCGCTAAACGGCGATGTCGGACAAAGCGACCTCAACTGTTTCACTGCAACTTGTGAAGAGAGCTTGAATATTCCAGATATCGCTCCTCCGTACTCGCAGGACTGCACAATTCTGCTATTGCTCTGCCATCTGATCAAGTGCTGTGAAGGAAAGAGCTCCATGGGTGTAGGTGTAGGGGACGGGTGAGGATACCGACCGATGGAGAGATCAGAAGTATGTACTAGTATTGAAAGAAAGGCCAAGAAAGCTGAGCAGGAAGTTGCCCCCTTCTGCCTCGTTTCAGCGCGTCAAGAAGGGAATCCAAGAAGTCTCAGAATTCGGGTCCACGTAGCGCCCTGACTTCGTCCGCCGGGTACCTCAGGTGTGTCAGTTGGCAGGAGTTCTCCGTCTCACAGGCTGTACTGAAATGCCTTTCCAGAAACTTCATCAATTACATACTCAAGTGTACGAGTGTGGGACGACAGGGTGCTAGTTTGGTGGGCAGCTGTAGCATGTGGGTACATTGTGGGGGAGATGCCAAGCATTGGAATTTTCGCGTTTTGACCGACAAACCCTTAGTTCAGGGTCAGATGTCGAGTTTGACACCTACATATGCGTGCAAGACGTCGCTAATCCCTTGCGCATCTTCCATCTTTGATCTTCCCTCGCGTTGCGCAGTCTCAACTCCCTTCCCTTTCATCCCCCCGAAACCCAGCGCTCAGGTCAGAGTAGCCTTAGATATCCTTACGTCTCTCGATTGGTATTGATGCAATTTTTCACTTCAGATTCCATGCTTCGATCGAGTCGGAGCTTGTGGGGCCCGTTCCAATCACATATGGAATGAGAGGTCATCTGAGAACATCTGTCAAACTCCATTCATTCCTTGGTTCCTGTGTACGGCATTTCACATATTGCTATATATGTATGGGAAGCACATCAAAACCAACGAACGGGTTCCCATCGTTTTCATTGGTGTCTGCTCTCCCTTCACCGTCAACCATGTCGTCCAAGAGCAGCTCAGACGTCAAGCTGGACGCTGAAGTTGGAACCCAGGAAAAGAAAGTGCCCGTCGATGCTCACTATGACCCAAAGTTCGTGGAGCGGACCTTGTAAGTCAGATTTGCCTTCATATTTTGCCGAACGTGCTCTGACCGAGATTGGACGTTCTGTAGGAGACATGTCGATTGGCGAATGCTGCCCTTGCTTGGTTTATTGTACGCGATTGCGCTCATCGATCGTACAAATCTGGGAGTCGCCCGTATCTCAGGAATGGAGCAAGACTTGGTAAGCGCTGTCATTGGCCAGTAGGGAATCCCCTCGTTCTGACGATTCTTCTAGCGACTCGACATTGGCGAACGTTACAGTATTGCTTCCATGATCTACTTCCCCCCTTACATTCTTCTGTGAGCACCGAGCCTTGCCCTGTCGAAGGCGTCCCGCTCACTTCGTGCGTTTTCAGAGAAATTCCAGGAAACCTCATTCTTCAGTGGATCGGAGCGCGCTCATGGTTGACGATTTGCGTGGTTGGATGGGGTGCGGCGCAGGTTGGAATGGCGTTTGTACCGAACTGGCAGCTTCTCTGTCTTACTCGTGCACTCCTCGGCATCTTTGAGGTACGTCTTACCCAGCTTCTCCCCGATGCTTCTAGTAGCTTAACCATACCTCTCCCTCCCACTCTCCAGGCCGGCTTCTTCCCTGCTCTAACCTTCATTATTACAACCTGGTACAAGCGTGGAGAAGTCCAGAAACGATTGGCTGTCTTTTACCTGAGCGCCATTGTCCTCGGGGGGTTCAGTGCGATCCTGGCTTATGCGCTCCAGCTCCTTAAAAAATTCGAGAACACCGGTCTTAACGGCTGGCAGTGGATCTTCCTTCTCGAAGGTCTCCTCACGATCGTGCTCGGCGTCCTCACATGGTTCTTCGTGCCCGACTTCCCTGGTCGTAATAACTTCCTGACTGCCGAGCAGACCAAGATGATCCTCGACCGTGTTGAAGCCGATCGTGGAGACTCAGTTCCCGATCCTATCAGCGCAAAGATAGTTTTCACTCACCTTTGTGATCCTATGCTTTGGTCCTTCGGTAAGTCTTCGTTCCATCTAGTTCTCGCGTGGCT
Source organism: Candolleomyces aberdarensis (assembly GCA_004126415.1). Lineage (NCBI taxonomy): Eukaryota > Fungi > Basidiomycota > Agaricomycetes > Agaricales > Psathyrellaceae > Candolleomyces > Candolleomyces aberdarensis. The sequence goes on from SDEE01000176.1 coordinate 9,971, forward strand.
TGGAAAACTTATCTATCATTCCCACGTAGCACTTATGTTCATGAGCGCCGCCATGCCAGCGTATGCTATCGGGTTTTTCATCACTATCTTGCTGCGCAGCATGGGCTTTTCAATCATGGAAGCTCTGTTGCTCACTGCTCCACCTTACGTTGCCGCCGTACGTATTCCAAACGACGTAATCAGCAATTATTGAAGCTAATCCCCTGCACTGCGCCCATCTCCAGGCCATCTCGGGCTTCTTCTTTGCCTGGATCTCCGACAAGACAGGAAAGCGTGCGATTTTCATCTTCGCTCAAACTCTTATCACCATTGTCGGTCTGTGCGTGACAGGATGGGGTGGAAGCAATGGTGTGCGGTACTTTGGCCTCTTCCTCGTCAACATGGGTGCTTCGGGCTGTGTTCCAGCTGTGCTTGCATATGTGAGTATTTTACCGACTTTGCCGTAGCATCAAAGAAGCTCATTCGTACCCGCTCAAGAACGCCAACAACATTATTTCATATAGCAAGGTGAGTTGATGGTCGCCGATAGATCAGTAAAGGGAATTTTTACTGACCGCTACCGGTTTTGTTCATCACTGTTCGATTGTTGTAGCGTTCCGTGTCGACCGCTTTGATTATTGCGTTTGGAGGTATCAGTGGAATTTTCGCGACGCTGGTGTATCGCCAAGAAGACTTCCCTCAGTAAGCCCACAGTCAGATTCTTATGGTTACCCTGATTAATTCATTTCCGCTTCTCCCTCTTCCTCATCATCTTCTCCCAGATACATTCCGGGTATTTGGGCTACTCTAGCCTGCCAGTTCTTGATGCTCGTCCTTGTCGGAGTCAACACATATGTGTTCTCAAAACGTAATAAGCTCGCGCGAGAAGGGAAGAGGATTAATGAGGGTCGACCTGGGTTTTATTATACACTCTAATGGGCTCCGCGTGTGTGTACGGTGAATGTTTAATGTGCTTTATGTTGTCTGTAGTAGTAATATCCCGCGAATGACTTAGTTACGATACTTAGTGACGTTCTGCATTCAATTGTAACAAAACTTAATCTGACTGACCTCGATTGTCTACCTCCAAGTTAGTCCTGGTGAGAGCTGTGCCTTGGGGACCCTATTTGGGACGTGTTAGGCTGTGCTTGGGGTAGCCATGATCCCGCCTCCATACCTCCAGCATCGTTCTTTGCATGTGGGGCCTGCGGAGGTTGAGTGCTTCTATCGTTGAACTCAGATACGGAGACCTGAATGTAGTAAAGCTTGAATGGGGTATAACTTTCCGTTGTGTCCTGAATAGACCCTTTCGTCATTACGGTCCTTACTTCCTTACTAGTTACGGAAATCATACTAGACGTCCTGCATCACAATCCTGCCAAGGTTCTACAGGCTTCTCCGAGATCGGAGGGGACGGAGGGAACCTTGCTATCACCCTACGAAGTTGCCATGGATCAAAAGGATCATCGGCTTGATTCCAGGTGGTTCGGGCCTTCAGGCCTCCGACGAAGAAGCCTTAAACACCCAGGTCAAAGCCAACTGTGAAACAACTTCTTGGAGAGCAACCATCATTTAAGTTAGGATGAACGGTTTCATTCCGTTCGGTTAACAACAAGGTTAAACCATATCTTGTCGGCGGCTTCACAACCATCCAAGCTCTTCAATATGAGCATAAATCTGACATTTTCCCTAGGTACCACGAGGACGGTACGTTACGTTCGTCGACTGACAGCTAGACTTGGTTTTGATCGCTTACTCACCCCAGACACTGTGTTGAGATGACCAATCCGATACTCGTCATTACTATCTGTCAAGGTAGGACGACCGGGATGTATGAACTTCATTTCATTCCCACAAATCACAGGTCAACCCTTGACTTCTTCTATAAAAATTACGATCGCCCCCTGTACGCCTGGATCTCGGACCAGTCTTCAGCCTCAGCCTCAGCCTAGAAATGAGCCAAAAGCTTACAGTTGTCGTAATGATGCTGCAGCTGGTCGACCGTGATGCACTTTGTCAAGGTCAAGTGACGCTCAGTACCATGCTTGCGCCGAAAGAGATCTCGTAACAAAGGTACGAGATTCCGTTTTACCCTGACCACCAGACCATCAGCTCCAACCTTCGACAACACGAGTTCCTCACCTGCATCTCTCACTCCGAGCGTCCAGGCCTAGATGATCCAATTCATAACCCTTGGCAGGGGGATCTATTTCTTCCTTGTGATAGAACAGATGCATCATTCGTAATTGTAATAGAGCATGACCTGAGTCCACGATCTCACTAGTTACTCGCAATTTGGCCACTCTTCTTCAAGCCCTTCGCCGCCTTGATACGCCAGTGTTCCGAGGCCTGAGGAACTTTCGCAGGTGGGGCTTGTATCTCGTCCTTCCACATTCCCTTCCGAATGACGTCGGGCTCACTATTACCGAGAGTAACATTAGTAGGATGAATATACGTCGACAAACTAGACGGGTACGTACCAAAGACCAAACACGCTATTAACAATACGGTATCTCCTTTTCTCATCTCCATCCCTTGGGTTATCATCCACCTTGGCCGTTGCGAGGATGATTGTTGCGTTGTGGCTGTCGTGGAAGAAGATGCCTTGAACCAGTCTCAGCTTGGATTTGCCTTTTTCGCCTGTAGCCTTAGGGGGTGAACCGTCGGGGCAGGAGTCAAGTGGTGGAGCAGAAGACGAAGTCGCCATGTCCACCCCCGTAGTGTCGAGATTTCGATGGTCAAGGTCAACCGGAGGAAATGGTGTTTCACTGTTATCCAAGTCGTGAAGGAGGGTTTCACTTGGGGATGTTACACTTTGGACCATCGCATCGATACGCTGCTGGTAAGATTGAGCATCTCGGAACTGGCCCCAGATGACAGAGCGACACTCGTCGATGGTGAGAACGATTTGAGCTACCCCGGCATAGTTGATCAAATCGAGAGTGATAACTTTGTCCGGTTCGAGGAGCTCTCCATGATTCTCGTCCTCCGATTTGTCATCGCGTTCGACCCCATCACTGCCTGAGCCAGGGAAGCGTTTCTCAAGCCACTCCCCAGTTCTCCGTACAGGGTCAGGATCGAGTGGTCCGCTTTGTCCTAAATTTTGGGTGTAATTAAGCGTGTATTCGAGATACATCAGTTGATCGCGTTTTGACGAGATTGTTTCCCAGGTATTTCTGGTCTTTTGGTCTGTGGGAAGGCGTAAGGGCAGTGGGTAAGACTCGATTGAGTGAAATAATTGTTGGCTCACCTTGGTAGGAAAACGAACGAGGGATGCACTCATATTTATGAAACGTCTTCCAGTCCTCTTCCTGACAGTCGATGGAGCAGTACGTAGCGGAGTGGCATCGAGAGCATATCTTCACATTGGAGCGCCAATCTTTCTCAGATCGCTCAAGTTCCCTGCCGAGCGCTCGATATGTGTCGTGGTGGTGCTTGATAGTGCAGAAAAAAGACCACGTCAGTTTGGCGGTAGGACTAGAAGAGTTGATTTTATACCTTGAGGTTGTCGCAAAGATTGATCGACGAGGCTGAGTTGGATCCTCCAACAACCTCAAAAACCGCCAGTCCTCTATGAAAGGTGGAGTCAAACCTCCAATACAACTCCTCCAAACCGTTCTTTTTCTTCACCTGATCCATGAGCTCTGTCGAGTACGTTTTCGAAACGGCCTTCACCACCGTTGAGAATTGGAAATCGCAAGAGCTAATATCCATAAGTCGATTCTTGAGGTTCTCGTATTTGGACCGGTAGGGGCCGTTTGGTGCAAAGCTCAGGAGGCAAATCAAGGCGGAGCTGATCGCCCCACCTTCGATAGCCTTAGCTATACCGTGGCTTCGACTCGGACAACGCTTTGTAGCGACGTATGAGAGGAAGTGCGTGATAGCCTGGGCCATGTGACTCCAAAATTCTTGCCAGTCGTGGGTTGCGACAGGCAGGGGTGATGAGTCAGAGAGGGACGCAGCACTCTTGACCACCCTAGACAGCGATTCCGCATATTCAGATAGGAAGTTGTGTTGCATGAACGTATGGAAGAGGGATGGATTGGCCTCGAGGAGAGAGTCGGTACAGCTGATGAGGGTTTCGAGTGACTTGGGTGCATCGCACCGCAGATCCCTCCTTCGTAGGTGGTGTTTGTTACAGCCGTGATCCGCAAACTCCCTCGCCCGACGTACTAGGGCTCCGATGACAGTATACCTTGTAGCCTCGTTGACGGTGCTGAGGCGTAGCGAGAAGCTTGAACGACCTGCTGAGTCGGACTCGAGGCAGAGTGCGAAGACACCGAGGATGGTGAAGACGGGGTGGATAGCAAGGTCTAAGCCTGGATAGACTTCGGCGCGACAAACGAGTAGATAGACGAAGTCGATGGTGCAAGGGAGAGAGAAGAGGTCCTCGGCGTATCCGTTCTCCTTGTACGCTAAGAGAGTCGCTTTGAGAAGCTCGACACAGTTGCCTGTCATTTTTGAGGCGTCAGCGGATTTCCAAAAGTGAAGCATGAGAATGCGCAGCCTGCCGATGACCATTGGCCAGTTCTCGCATATGGTTGGAAACACTGCGGACTTGTAAGCAGATATATCGCCTAGACTAGACCGAGTTCCAGCACGATCGTCAAGTGCGAACATGAGATTGGTGAGATCGCTGACGGCGTGGATGAGAACATGAACTTGTTTTTCATCCATTACGTCTTGAGGAACAGTGGCATCCATGAGGGGTGCCAGGACATATTCCACGATGGCAGTATCTTTTTCCTTGACTAGGTACGACGATAGCGCTTCGCATCCCCTGTCTGGGGAATCCAGCTGCCAAGAGAGTTTCGACAAGCCTTGCTGAATTTTCGCTTGTTGCAGAACCTAGATGCAGGCCAATATTGAGCTCCCTGTTTCCAATCTGGTTGGGAAGGTATACCTTGAGCCTTTTTTTGTTACGTGGATCATCGTTTTCATGAGTGCGAGGGACGAGTCTGTGTTCTGCTGACGTCGACATGGTGGTTAGATTCAGAACCTGTTTGACTCAGATTGAGCTCCGACAATCGGGGCAGCTGGAGATCATGAAGCCGCTGCGGCAATAACCAACCCTAACCCATGGTGGCAATATAATTTATCCATTTAATTTTTTCTTTGACTGACGATATTAATTCTCCCTGGCCAGATCATGGTATTGGCTTCACGACTCGGAGAAAGGTGCCATACGGAAAGTGGTAGCTATAGAAAGACGAACAGTCACTTTTCCGGACTCCGGGGCCCAGCACAGATGACCTCATCCTGGCGTAAAGCCATTATCGTAGGTGGATGAATACCTCCAGTTATTCTCACGAGACGATCTTGATTTTTTTGAGCACTGGCAGTCATGTCTAATGTACTTTGAGGTTATGACAAGCAACATCGTCTCGCGCATCTTCTCGTTTGGACTTCGTTCACAGATACCGCCACTTTCATTGAGAGATCCCAATTGATGGGGATCTCGTCAGTCAACTAGTGGAACGAAGCAGCTGGGCGTATTCGAGGAAAGTTTTAGGAGTAAGGAGTAACCTTCTCTTGTCTGAGAGTGTACGTTCTTAACCTTGGATACGCGTGATAGCTTAGGTGCGTAATGTAGGATATGGAACTGGGATTGTACTGCAGTTTGATTGTTTTATAGTATAGATGCCCAGGACACAGGTGTTTTTGAATTGGACCCAGTCTGGTTAAAGGCTATGACTATTTTTTTGCGTTCAATGTGGAATAGCCTATAGTGATAGTATTTCGTACGTGCGTCTGTGCCCTTTCCAAGCAAACCGGGATGTGAGAGAAATTCATTCGATGGGGACATCCCCATGCTATCCATGATGTCAGAGAATCGAGATGCCACCGAACGGAATCTCTGGCATACCTGGTCAAGAAAAATATTCCCAATTCTCTAGCTGACCAAGCTCTTCCGATGCTTGACCGACATATCCTAATTATATAAACCGGTCCCCTACACTACCATCCCTAGATCGCGAGCACCGACCACTTCCATAATAGGTACAGCAGAGTTGTAATCTTGCATCGGCGGTCCAGGTATTCCACCCCACCACCTCCACCCAGCCTCTTCCGCGACTCTATCCCAATCACACTGGTAATCGCTTTCAGCAGTTTCTCCTTCAGCTCCTGGAGATTTGTCTCTTGGAGGCTGTGAGTGTGGTCCAATGTTGTCTCCCAACTCCTCAATGATGGAGGTAGGTTCCAATAAAGGCGGTCGTTGGGGTCCTTTGGTAAAGACGGTCCCTAAACATGGATCTAGAACGGCTCCCCTGGGGTTGTTGATCCCGCGAGAACCAGGATCTGCCACGGGGAACACCGGACTCTGTGCTGATGCCGAGATTATACGTCTTGGGTCGTTGATGTATGTGATTACTTCTAGAGATTCGATCTGCGAAANGGTAGAGCACTTGCTGTCGGTACACGTGCCATTTTNCGTAGCCGGAGAACGAAACGAGCTGTGAGGAAGCCCGATAGCCTGTCCAGAGTCGACGAAGAGTGAGGTGATTCAGAAAGCATCGATTTGGAAGCACTGCACTCACGGAACCTTCAAACTATTAAGCAACCTCTGGAGAAACCCCCCTTTCTGGATCCTTATTATCAGGTCGTCCCAACGGAGCAGTAGGCGTAACTTACCCATGCTTTCTAGAGCTCGCAGATCAGCTTAACTCGAATGGTAGCTCAGAGACGACCTACGAAGTTTAGTATCACGGAGGCGACGGATAATCCAACGATTGCACTAACGAGGCATTGATTATCAGCCTGGGTGGCGTTAATAATCACGCTCACAAGATATACCAGAAGCCTTGTCGAAAAATGACAGAGTGCAGCGCTTTTTTTCGCATGGTAACGCTCCCGTCTGATTCCAAGTTGTGTTTGACCGAGGACCACAACCGCACGCTGGCGAGGAGAAATGCGGCCACCTCGAAGGTAACAGTAAGAGCTGAAAGGACTCCGCGAACTATGATCGAATAGTTGCATGCTCAGGATTCAGTCCGCCAGATACTCGTGAAAAAGGATTACTCACTCCTGGAATATAAAAATTTGTTGATGTAAGTAGAATTCTTGACTCGGGGGTTGACAATGGAGGGAAGTCTCTCACGCAGGGAGTTCACTTTCATTCTGGCATCGCATCACGGGAACGTGTACCTATATGGAGGCGCCCAGTCTGAACACCCTTCCCTTGTACGAAGGAAAACTTGAGACGATCACTTACAATGGCGGCTACCATACACGCTGATCCCAGGGGTGCCAGAACCAGAAGGATCTTGGGACTCCTCCCGTAGACCGCGTAAGTTCGTAAGCCCCAAACACCTTGGCCAAATTTGACTCGTCAGTCACTCGAGTCAAATAATCTCTCACAAACCTAAGATACCGATACGCCCAAACACGGCCAGTACACCGCATACCATATATCCAGTATCGCAGCTGATTTAATCGTTCAGCGGTACGTCCAAATAGTGGAAAGTTTATCATATCAAAGATGGGCGAGCGCTCACTGTCAACATGAGACAGATTTATGAGCGCCTCAGGCTCGACAAATTTTCGAGAAGTGAACGAAATCACTCACCCTCATTCCGGGGGTCCTCTGGGCGACTGATAGGACATAGAGGATATTGGCGACGAGAGCATATCGACAAAGAACGTAGAGAAAGGTTGAAGTTCTCCACGTTTGCTTCCATACGTACTCAATTTCATCCCTCAAGGTGAGTAGGTAGTCGTAGAATAGTACAGCTATGAATTCAGAAGTTGAGCATACGTGAGGAGCACCGAGGGACGAGAACGTACCCAGACTGCAATATTGAAGATTGAATTCGACCCTGAAAGTCGGATCGTTCGGTATATAGTAGTGGTTCAGGTACTTCGGGGAGAGCGTACCTTTTTAAGCTTGCGCTTGCCAGGACGTCCACATTGAAAGACATTGCGATAACGTTTGACGGGCCTACGATCAACGTCGGCCAAAAACCACCAGGGTGATTACAGCCCAACGATCAACGTTGGGTCAGTGGGTCAGACCTTCAAGGTAGAGAGCGCGGGGTGTATACTTGGAGGGGCGTGTCCAAGATAGAAGGATCGAGAAACGGAGGGATGCGACTAGTATATGATGAATACAGCCTCAGATGATAGATTAGATCTCAGAGATACCTAGTCGGATGAATACAGCCTCCGATGATAGAAAAGAGATACCTGATAGACAATGAATACAGCCTCAGATGATCGRAAAAAGATATGTAATCTACGGATGTCGATGGGAACATCGAATAGAATATAGAACGGAAGAAAGAGATATAAATATATAGCTGAGGGCGAATACCTCTAACAGGCCGACCCTTTAATAAACACATACGAATTGGAGCAGATCTGGAGGTTTACATCACCCCTCCGCATTCAGTCATATGAGGGGCCAGTTTAGCTGGAACTTGACAATCGGGCTGTGCTATGACCCTCCAGGAAACATTCCGCTTGATATCAGTTTACGCTTTATTCATTTTGCTGAATGTTGAATTCCCTAGCCTGTTCAGGAAGTCTCATGATCACCCTTGCAGATGACATTGTTGAGCTCACCCAGGTCGCGACGAAACCACTAAACCGCAAATTTGCAACAAAAAGCAGACTATACGCACGACGGATGGTGCAGGAACGACTTCCTCGAGCTCAGCATTTCAAAAACCAAGTCATGGTGGTAGGTGCAAAGCCCTCTCCCGGGACACCACTTACTGTCTTCGAAGGGTAAGAGAAGATTGAGTTGGTTGACCACTTCTAATATGGTGGTTTTACCTTCTCGTCAAACCTGAACAAGCCTTTTGATCGCCATTATGAGGCCGTGATCGCCTGCCAAGAGCACGGTTCACGCTGACTCTGCCACAGAGTCCAGTAGCAGACGGGATCAGGCTGTACCACGCCTGAGTGGACCCTTACTTGATGTGGGGCAGTAAGGTGGTCGTAGACCGTCGCTGCGGTAAGTTCATTTGAGCTCTCCATCCAGATTGGTGCATTACTCCCAGTCGTTCTTCAGCTTGCTTTCCTGCATTTCATTGGAAGCATCGTCACCGCTTTTAAAGTGTGTCCAGCCTGGCCTCTTTGCCAATGCTCTTGAAAGCTCGGATTGACGCCGCCGATCCATCATGACACACGCCTTCTCACCACAACCGGACCGAGAGTTATCGTTCATCTGTCCGCTAGCTTGGCCTACGATCTGCTTCTTTCGTTCGTCACGATTGGTATCATTAGTCTAAATCTCATGTCTACAATCGCCTGCCTCAGACTAACGATGTATCCGCACTTTCGATATCTGATGGCTCGTGAAACACAGAGGAAGAACCTCCATCATCAGCAAGCAGAAACTTCTCAATGGTCTCATCATAAATGTCATTGTCGAGTTTTACACAGCGCGTCCTGGAGATGATCTTCCTTTGTGAGTTTCCTTCTCCTTCAATGGCATCGATGAAGAGCTTGGTAGTTCTTAGGAGCTGCAGGTGAAATTGGGACGCAAAGAAATATCGAGGCTATCACGTCCACGCAGGCCAACTCAGTCTGGGCAGGAGGTGGACAGAAATCGCGCCATTAGTACTGTAAGTAGCAACTGAAAAGTAAAAGCGAGATAAAGTCGGAAGTAGACTATAGTACAAGCCTTGCCTCGCTTCGCTACGGCTTCAGGATCCGAGACTACGACTAACGTCTACTTGTGAAATGTAAGCTTGTGAAATAGATGGTCAATTTCTCGAGGTCTGCGTGGAATTTGCATGCTTGCGGGTATGCAGATCCTTGCCTTTTCGCAGTTGTAGTAATCTCCCAGCCACATGCAGCGCGGTCCCAAAGTACCTCCGACAGCCGACATGAAATATGCAAAATACCCGCGTTAGGCGTAGTTGCGCAGCGCGCTCTAAAGCTCGAGCCTTGGTGTGCATCCCAAAGTATAGGATAGGATACAAACGGCGCAAGGTCCCTTTAAGGAACGGCCGGTTTCCACTCCTGCTTAGCCGGCACCAAGCTGTGGAACACCAGTTCAGATTGCTGGGTCGACGTCGCCGCATCTGTCAGCCTCTAGTTCCTGGTGTGGTTCTTCCTCACTGAAGCCGGATAATTATGATACTATTATTACTTCAACGGAAACATAGAAAAGATATCATATACATATTTAGCAAATTCAGGAGCTACTTCCTCGTGCTCAGTAAAGTATATGTGCCTCATAGTTCATCTCTTGGAGACCATGCTACAAATGCCACAATAAAAAATAGGATAGGCGACGCACCTCTGTGACTGTGGAGTGAGGGTCAAAGTAAATAAAGTCTATTACTCCGAGTTGGCGGTCAACTCTACAGAATGCAGAAAGGGCATACTTGGAAAAGGCTGATCAAAGAGAGGGCCGCCAAGGAATAAACAGCTGTAAACTGATCGAGGGCATATCTTTATAGATACTAGGGRATAGAAGCCCAGGACGCCGGTGTTGATGAATTGGACCCAGTCCGGTTAACGACTATGACTATTTTCTTGCGTTCAATATAGAATAGCCTATTGTGGTAGTATTTTGTACGTGCGTTCGTGCCCTTTCCAATTCCAAGCAACCGGGATGTGAGAGAAATTTATGCGATGGGGAGATCCCCATGGTATCCATGATGTCAAAGGATCGATCTGGCAATGGCGTACCTGGTCAAAGGAGATACTTCCAATTCTCTAGCTGACCGGCCTCTTCCAATGCTTGACCGAGATTGCGTAATTATATAAACCGGTCCTCTACACTACCGTCCCTAGATCGCGAGCGCCGACAAATTCCCTGGGTACAGGAGAGTTAAACTCTTGCATCGGCGGTTCAGGTATCCCACCCCACCACCTCCACCCAACCTCTTCCGCGACTCGATCCCAGTCCCACTGATAATCGCTTTCAGCAGTCTCTCCTTCAACTCCTGGAGATTTTTCTCTCCGCGGCTGTGGGTGTGGTCCAATGTCGTCTCCCAATTCCTCGATAATGGAGATAGGTTCCATTAAAGGGGGTCGAAGGGGTCCTTTGGCGAAGACGATCCCCAAACATGGATCTGGAATGTACCTTCTGGGGTTGCTGATTCCTTGAGAACCAGCATCTGTCTCGGGGGATATTGGACTCTGTGCTGACGCCGAGATTATACGTCTTGGGTCGTTGATGCACGCGACTACTTTCTGAGATTCGATTTGCGAGAGGTAGAGTGTTTGCTGTCGGTACACGTGCCATTTTCGTAGCCGGAGAATGAAACGAGCTGTGAGGAAACCCGATAGACTGTCCAGAGTCGACGAAAAGTGGGACGATTCAGAGAGCATCGATTTGGGACCACTGGCACTCACGGGATCGTCAAAGCATTAAGCAACCTCTGGAGAAACCCCCYTTTCTGGATCCGTATTATTAGGTCGTCTCAATAGAGAAGTAGGCGTAACTCACCCATGCTTTCTAGAACCCGCACATCAGCGTAACTCGAATGATATTTCAGAGACGACATACGAAGTTTAATATTACGGCGGCGACTGATAATCCAACGACCGCACTAACGAAGCATTAATGATATGACTGGTTGGCGTAGATAATCATGCTCACAAGATATACCAGAAGCCTTGTCGAAAAATAACAGAGTGTAGCGTTATTTCTCGCAGGGTAGCGCTCCCGTCTAATTTCAAGCTATGTTTGACCGAGGACCACAACCTCACGCTGGCGAGGAGAAATGCGGCCACCTCAAAGGCAACAGTGAGAGCTGAAAGGACTCCGCGGACTGTGATCAAATAGTTGCATGGTCAGGATCCAGTCTGCCAGATACTCCTGGTGAAAAAGCATTACTCACTCCTAGAATGAAAACGTTTATTGATGTAGGTTAGAATATTGATTCGGGGGTTGACAATATAGGGAAGTCCCTCACGCAGGGAGTCCAGTTTCATTCTGGCATCGCATCACGGGAACGTGAACCTATATGGAGGCGCCCAGCCTGAACATCCTTTCCTTATACAAATGGAAACCTGAATGACGATCACTTACAATGGCGGCTACCATACACGCTGATCCCAGGGGTACCAGAACCAGAAGGACCTTGAGACTCCTCCCGTAGACCGCGTAAGTTCGTAAGCCCCAAACACCTTGGCCAAATTTGACTCGTCAGTCACTCGAGTCAAATGACCTATTACGAACCTAAGATACCGATACGCCCAGCCACGCTCAGGACACCGGATATTATGTACCCAGTATTGCAGCTGATTTTTGGTCTTTTAGAGGCACGTCCAGATAGTGGAAAGTTTATCATATCAAAGGGCGAGCGCTCACTGTCAACATGAGATAGATTCATGAGCGCGTCAAGTTCCACTTTTTTGAGAAGCGAACAAAATCACTCACCCTCATTCCGGGGATTCCTTGGGAGATTGATAGGAAATAGAGGATATTGGCGATGAGAGCATATCGACAGAGAACGTAGAGGAAGGTTGAAATTCTCCACTTTTGCTTCCATACGTACTCGATTTCATCCTTCAGGGTGAGTAGGTAGTCGTAGTAGAGTACAGCTAAGAATTCAGCAGTCAGAGCATACTCACATAAGGTACCCCGAGGAACGAGAACGTACCCAGACTGCAATATTGAATATTGTGTTCAACTCTGAAAGTCGGATCGTTCGGTATATAGTAGCGGTTTAGGTACTTCGGGGAGAGCGTACCTTTTTAAGCTTGCGCTTGCAACGACGTCCACATTGAAAGACATTGCGATAACTTTTGACGGGCCTACGATCAACGTCGGCCAAAAACCACCAGGGTAATGACAGCCCAACGATCAACGTTGGGTCAGTGGGTCAGGCCTTCAAGGCAGAGAGCGCGGGTTGTATACTTGGAGGGCCTTGTCCAAGATAGAAGGATCGAGAAACGGAGGGATGCAACTATTATATGATGAATACAGCTTCTGATGATGAAAAAAATACCTGATAGATACCTAGTAGGCAATTAATATAGCCTCAGATGATAGAAAAGATCTGATAGATACCTAGTAGGCGATGAATGCAGCCTCAGGTGATAGAAAAGAGATACCTAGTAGACAATGAATACAGCCTCAGATGATAGAAGATATTTGAATGGCGGGAATGGGCGGGAAGGGCTGACTATATGCGAGCGGTGAGAATGCCTGCTACTTCAGTAGCGGGTCTTTACAATAGTCCCCCTAATTGGTGAAGGCTTTTGCTCACACCCTCAAACTCTGATGTCCATCTTCGCAGCCAATACGTCGTTGGGAGATTGTACGGGCATTCCCAAGAACGGTTAAACCGTGCCACCTTTTTTCAAGAAATCACTTCACTGCGAACGTCACGAGAGATACGCTAACGTCCCGATGGCAAGCATGAACGGACGAATCCGTCGACAAAACAAAAGCACGACAACGATCTCGTTCTCAACCCTGCGCCAACATGTTTCAACGCCGTCCATCGAAGAGCCATAATACTACCATGGCACCACATACGTTCAGAAAGAAAACTTCGTTCTAGTCAGCGACAGATGCAAGTTCTCCGGCTCTAGTCAACATTGACGAAGAGCTTGTTAGTTCTCAGGAGCTGTACGTGAAATAGAACGCAAAGAAATATTGTGGGGTCCGGCAGCCCGTTCATCCCAACTCGAGGCTATTACGTTCCCGCAGGCCAATTCAGCTTTGGCAGGAGGTGGATAGAAATTGCGTCATCAGTACTATAATTAGATCTGCAGCTGAAAAGCGAGATAAAGTCGGGATAAATAAACTCCAGCTCTGGACATTATGCCGTTGGAACTTCTTCCCAATCATCGTCGTCGTCATCGTCGTCGTCGTCATTGCACACTTCCTGCTCCACTTCCTCCTCTTTATTGACTGGATTGGCGCTATCACTCGGGGAAGATTCCCACTCCTTGATCTAGTAACATCAATCCAAAGTTCGTCAGAAGGTCAAAGGAATACTGATATGATTGGCAGAGGGAAATACATACCAAAACTCCAGGCTGTGCCTTCGCCGCAAAATCGGGGTTAAGCTCCCAGAGATATCTAAACTCTCCTTTCTGATGTGAGAAAGCCATCACGGGTAAGATTTGCTTCAGGTACGCTTCAGGCTGCTGAGTTACCTCGCGTAAGTCCTTGATGGACCACCGCGACTTCTCTTTGAACAAGTCGAACAATGTGTCGAGGACTTCATTGCGTGGTAATCGAACCATTCGTTCCTTGGTTTTACCTTGCTTCGATGTCTGCATTGTTCACAAGCGAAATAGAACCGTCCGGTCAGTGAGCAGATTCAGACGGAAATCGGGAGGAGCAAGGATACGCACCACGAAATCACTCTGCGGTGGAATACGACTAGTACCACTCGGCCTCGTATTCAGCGTGACCTGTGCCTTCTTCGCCTCCCATAAATCAATCNGGCTTCACCAGTTGTCTAGGCGCATGCGCCTTCTTGTTTCGCTCCTTCAAAGACCTCCTATACGAAGCGCTCATCACTCGCTTGACGAAAGCCCGTGTCTTGATCCTTGCAGTGACCATCGACGTCCTAGCTCGAGGATGATAACCTGGCGCTCCACGGGTCTGTTTCTTCTCGCGGGAGGCGACGATGATATGATTCTCAAGCTCTGTATCGTAAACTTCCAATTCGAAAATGTCCGGTTCGTCACGTCCGATTGTTGGGAGCTTCTTATAAGGCTTGTCGATAGGGTCATAGGGGTGAGGGGCGAAGTTTGGCCAATCTCTAACCTCAGGATGGACCAAGGATATTGGCCCAGCAGTCGATGCTGGGGTAAATCCGCTTGAACGCGCCTTGGAGGACGGCTGGGAAGGCACATTGACCGAAGCGTTGATTGGGTCTCGGTTTGGCGGTAAGAATAAAAAGCATTTGCGCTTCTTCTTGGGATCCGGGTCGTCAGGGTCGGGTTCATACACCCTCAAGGTGGCGAGGTGGACATCATCTTCTTGGACTGCTGCCCAACGCTCCATAAGCGATATAGGGATCTTAGCGGAATCGCAGATGCATATACACAGGTACGTCAGCTAGCAAGAACAGGAGAGGCGTAGCTAGTCCACAAACCTTTATCTTCCAAGCCCCTGCGCCATTTGGGGCAAAACTCTCTAACGAGAGAGTCTCGTCAGGGTCTCCAGCCAGCTCATGATTCAGATCTCTTTCTAGGAGGTCCAAAGCCTGTTTTTCGTCTTCGGAAAAGTGGCTCATGGCGGTAGTGAGGACGAAAAAAATTTTATTGTAGGAGTGGGTGTAAGGACGCCATTTATACGAAAACTGGGAGGACAATAAAGGGCGTGCCAACGACCTAGCCGACAAGAACGAGGACTTTGGTTGTTGCTTGGACCATTGTAATATTGTCCTAGCGCCTATCGATGCCATATCCTCCTGAGCAAGCGCTACAATGGACCTGCTAAAGGCAACAAGGAGTAGACCGGCGCATTGTTAAAACGGACACAGGAAACTGATTGTGTGCTTTGCCGAGCGCAACGGCGTCCTCAAAGCGCGCGCCTGTCCAATTTGCCGCCCATATTGATTCCTGAATCGGCTCTCCTTATGGGGTCCAAAACACTCTGATCGCCCTTCGACGTCATTCTTAGTAAACCGTAGCAGTACCTATTTCCTGGCGTTATCCTTGCCAAAGTGTCGCGTAAAGTCCGCAGATCATATTGCTATCCTATCTCCAGCCCTCATGCCAGTGTCACTTACCAATGAGTGATGATCAGGCACAGTCCTTCATCGTTCGTTTGCGCAACTCTTGAACAGGCTGAGAGGCATGACGATATACGAGATAACTTCGATATAACCCAGCTGATCCCGAACTCCTAGACGAAGAGTCAGTCCCTCCGGCAGAGATGTGGGCTACGACGTTCGTCTGTTAGTCCTAGCGCGGAAGCAACCCATGTTCAAATATATACGTATACATCATGTATACCAATCGAAGTGATCGGGGAAAGAGAGTAGGAGAGGATTGAAGAAGAAANATACGAAAAAGGAGCCAGACACCAAGCGTTCACGCTATTGCAGAACTAACAAACTCCAGCCCAATACGCGCACGAGCCCAACGCGCTATGATACCTCCTCCATGTCGTCATCGTCATCGTCGTCGTCGTCGCTGTCTTCGTCTTCCTCCATCTTGACATCGCCGCTTCCGCCGGCGAGGGAAGACATAGGTACGGGTACGTTCTCTGGTTTCATCTATTAATTCGTGAGCCCATTCGTTCAAACCCTCGTGAAAGAGACAAATCCACATACCGAATCATCCTTGTAATTCGCCTTGAGCTCCCAATACCCATTAAACTCTCCACTGCGATGCAAGAACGCAATCTCCGAAAGCACTTCCTTGAGGTACGCCTCGGGCTGCTGAGTCTTCTCTCGGAGGACTTTAATGGCCCAGCGGGGTTGTTCTCTGAAAGAGCTGAAGAGGTGGTCGAGGAGCTGGTTCCGCGGCATACGGGCCATACGCTCGAAGGGGGCCTTGTTCTTCTGTTTCGCTTTCTGCATAACCCATGAGCACACCGATATTTATATATGAAAGAGAGGAGAGGGGAGAAATAACACGTACGATGATATCCTGGAACGCCCGTCCAGCACCCATACCCACACCCGCACTAAGCCTGTTAATCCCTCCTTTGCCTCCGGGTATCTTCGCCTGCTCGATCATCATCACCTGTCTCGCAGGCGTATTCGCCTTCCTATTCCTCTCCCGCATCTGCCGTCTGTATGAACTACTGAACGCCGGCCGCAAATTCGCTTCATGCCGAATCTTGCCAGTGAGAATGACCATCCTGGCGCGGGGGTTGTGTGCGACGTTGGCGTATTGCTCCTTGGGCCGCTCGGCGACGACGATTTGGTTGTCCAATGCGTCGTTGATCATCTCCATTTCGTAGATGTCGGGGTCGCTGCCTGTGGTTGGTATGCTGTTTTGTGGGTCAAAGAAGGGCCAGTTGTCAATCCCTGGGTGGATGAAGGAGACGGGACTMGCAGATGCGGGTGGAGTGGACGAAGGAGAGGGCACACCCGCAGCGGGGGTGGTGGTGGTTTGGCTGTTCGGGTACGAGGGTGGGGGTGTTGGGATTCCATGGCTGGAGTTGTTGGGCGAAGGTGCTGACTGCAGAGCCCCATTGAGCGAGTGGAAGGACCCATTTCCCGACGGGGCACCGTTGATTGGGTCCCTATTCGGTGGTAGGAACAGAATAATCTTGGGCCGTTTTTTGGGATTGGGGTCGTTTGGGTCTGGGTCGTATATCCGGATGCTGGCAAGGTGGACGTCCTCCTGGTCAATAGATGACCACCGTTCTTTGAGGAATCTGGGTATCTGAGGGTTCGGCGTAGAAGAATGAAGGCTCTTCTGCTGGACAACAGAGGCATAAGGTCATTTACAAACCTTTATAATCCAAACTTTGCCCTGTCCCTGTTCCAGCATGAGCTCCTCGTCGGGGTCTGGGTGGGACTCGTCATCTATTCCTCCGGCTGCAGAGTCGAAAGGCTTCTTCTCGTCGTCTACGTCCATGGTGGTGTTGCGAGCAGAGGTAAAGAGCAACTACACCGTTTCAGTGAGGAATGATGACTCTTGTTTGGCACACGTCTTTGTCTCAAACATCGCGACAGCGCCACAGACTCGTTGGTGGTGGCGGCGGCGGCGAAGCGGCCTTTCTCTTCCTCCTGAAGTTCATCCTGCTACACCATGCTAGTTCTCTGGCCGGCTTAATGCGCGCAACGAGAAGAGCCTCAGTACAGATAGAAATGTTCGGCTTACTCACCCTGAACCTCAAGGATAGGTTTTCCATCGGGCTGCTCGTTCCGTTCAGGAACAGGGACAGGAGTGCGAATGAATTTATGAAAGCCTAAAMTAYACTCTMCCTCTATCTCTCTATCTCATTTTTTCCACTGCTCCTTTCCTGGTTTGGACTTCCAGAAGGTCATGCGCCCTACCCTTCATTCTCCACCGTTCGCCTTTGCCGTGCCGGGGAAGCGGCCAGCACCACGGCTTGGTCACCGCGTCACCTATCTTGCTTTCTTCCATGAATTCGAGAATTGTGAATCTCTGTCTTTTAACGAGAATAGGGTAGGACTCTAGTTGGGCAATTGCAAGTGAGTCGACCTCATCCAACTGGAATGACTGTCGCTGATTGTCATCCTGAGTCGGGCTCCGAGTCCGAGCCAGGCACCTTAGGCGGTCGTTGGTACGTAGAAGATCCGTTGCAAGCCTCCATAATTCCTCGACTAGATATGCCGTCTCTTCAACAGGCTTCGTCATCGCTAAAATAGCTAAGCCAGCGTGGGTCTTTTTGTCTTGGTATCGGCCTTTCCAACCCTCCGCGTCATGCGCCGTTCGCCCAACGTAGCTGGACCACGTTGCGACAACCGGATGCCAAGGGGTTCTTCCAGTATCTTCCTACACAGCTCTCAGGGGCGTCAATCTTGTGAGATTTCGAATCGGTTCTTCGTGATAAACGCCGTTGCTGGCTTCATGCTGGGAATGATCGTCGGTCTTGACGTTGCGAAGTACGAATTCTTGAGTCTCGACCTGTGTAAAATCCTCAATTCCGAAGACTTTGCATCATTCATTCAGTCATAGAACTTGCCTACTAGCACTCGGCATYCAGTCCCATTCGGCTGCATTTGTTCTTCACCAACTGTGAATGATATCCAACTCATTGTTCGTCTGCATCCATCCTGCCTTCTTAGGTCGACTGTACAGAYTCAGACGGCTTGTATTCTGCTCCCGCAATCTTATATGGCATTCAATTGAAACGTCTTTTTGACTTGACAAGGACGCGACCCAGCTGACCYTTCGTCTGTGAGCTCTTTTGCTTCCTGCCCCTGTCAATGTTCAATTGCACCCGTGTACCTMCACAATCTCCTACCCGGAAATAGGGTCCAATCCAGGCTCTGCCAATTCGAGATTTCGCGGGGCACCGACGACCGTGGAGCTCCGCGCCACGAATGTACCAAGATTGCTTACGACGCCACCAAGGATGCAATCTAAACGCAAAAACTTTTCTTTTTTCTCGATTGGAGGCGCGATCGAGGTGAAGAAGGAGCCGTTTATTGCGAACTTTCTGTCAGATTTCTCTCTACGCTGATACTTCAGAACGTACTTGGTTGAGCCAGCGCGGCCGGCTCTTCACCCCACCCCTATTCTTGCTTTTGGATAGCAATATAGAGTCAAAAGCTTATCCTACCCCACAGGCGCCCGAGTCAAATCAATTCACCGGCACCCGGGTAATCAATTCCCTCCCCCACAACCGGCCCCGCATCGTGCACCACATCGATCGCAAGTCGCCAAGACCCCTCTGGGCGTCTGATGCGTGAGGGTCCCGTGGTCAGAATGCGATCGCCGGATGCACTGTGCACATGCGGACGCGTCCCGCCGGGTACTGTTACCCCTCATCGAATTTTGGGATTCGACCAATAGGTGCGTATTGCGTATGTAACCTTACCACCCATCGGTACCACAGTGAATTTTTCGTTCCTCCATGGATCTATACCCCGCTCGGYTGGGTGNGGGGATATAAAGGTTTACGCGGTTGTGGGGTAGGACTCGTCGTTCCCTTCCCTTCCTCYTYCCCTTTCCTCCCCATTTCTCTTCGTTCCTGCGTATCATCCCTTGCCCGGAGTTGGAACGATGTCGGACGAGAAGCATAGCGCGGATTTGAAGCTCGAGGACCAAGATGTAGAGAAGAGGGCCTCTGAGAAGACGGCGGAGACGGAGAAAGTCCCCCTTGATGCTCATTACGACCCCGAATACGTGCGGCGGACGCTGTGAGTATATCCATCCGTCTACCCTTCCATCCTATCACCTCCCTCTGAGCCTTGCTCTCTTGCGTTTATCTATWCAACGCGTGTTTYTGACTCCTCRTGCGTGTTTTCAGGCGTAAAATTGACTGGCGGATGCTTCCCCTACTCGGATTTCTCTATGCCATTGCCTTGATTGACCGAACCAACTTGGGTATCGCGCGTATTGCGGGTATGGAAGCGGATCTGGTGCGTTTTGTCTTCGTTCGTTCCATGCACGATAGTTTGACTAAAGTCCCTGTCCAATTTAGAAACTGCACATCGGCGAACGGTACAGTATCGCGTCGATGATTTACTTCCCGCCTTATATCATTCTGTATGTTTTTCTGTCTTCGAATCTTCTACAGAAGATGAAGATCGACTGACGCGTTCKCTGWATTGATACAGTCAAATTCCCGGAAACCTCATCCTACGATGGATCGGTGCYCGTTCATGGTTGACGATTTGCGTCGTCGGATGGGGAGCAGCTCAGATCGGAATGGGTTTCGTGCCGAACTGGGGTCTTTTATGCCTAACGCGAGTATTGCTCGGTATCTTCGAGGTGAGTTATCATTCCCTTCTCAYCGTTCACCTGTAAAGTCCTCATCACTAAATCGTCTTTTGTACCAACTAGGCCGGCTTCTTCCCCGCTCTCGCATTCATCATCACAACATGGTACAAACGACATGAAGTCCAAAAACGCTTAGCCGCATTCTACCTCATCTCCATCGTTCTCGGCGGGTTCAGCGCGATTCTCGCATACGCACTTCAACTCCTCAAAGGCAAAGGTGGCTTGAACGGATGGCARTGGATCTTCGTCATCGAGGGTATCCTCACAGTCGTCCTCGGCATCTTGACATGGTTCTTCGTACCCGACTTCCCTGACAGGAACAGGTTCTTAACGGCTGAGCAGACGAAGATGGTGTTGGACAGGATTGAGAGCGATCGAAGCGATTCGAAGCCGGACCCTATCACTTTCCAGAAGCTCATCAAGCACTTGTCGGATCCTTTCCTTTGGAGTTTTGGTGAGTATTCCTGCCTCGTTTCGTGTCATGATGGGGTGCTGAGAAAGATGTGATGCAGCGTTCATGTTCTTGGCCTCGACGACACCTGCATATGCGATTGGTTTCTTTATCACAATCTTGCTTCGCGCTATGGGCTTTTCGATCATGGAAGCCCTCCTCCTCTCTGCTCCTCCATACGTTGCTGCYGTACGTGCTCTCCTCCCTCTCTCTCTTCAAACATYCGTAACTCACTCAAYCNTTYTTCTCCTGCAGGCCATCTCGTGCTTCTTCTTCGCATGGCTCGCAGACAAGACAAAGAAGCGTGCTTTGTGGCTCTTCGTCCAAAACATCATCACGATGGTCGGACTTCTCGTYACAGGATACGGAAAGCAAAACGGTGTGCGATACTTTGGTCTCTTCCTCGTGAATATGGGCGCGTCCGGATGTGTGCCTGGTGTCCTTGCCTACGTGAGTCTCTGTCCATCTATCCTTCACATCCTCAGAAAAAACGTTTGGCATCGTRCTTATGTTAATTGGTTTGCAGAATGCGAACAACATTGTTTCGCATAGTAAACGCGCTGTATCGACGGCTGTTGTCATCGCCTTCGGAGGTATCGGTGGAATTTACGCCACCCTGGTGTTTAGGCAGTCTGATTTCCCTCAGTACGTCCCTCTTTCTCTCATCTTCACGCGCTTCCCTCCTCAGTATCTCTGACATTCTCGTTGCATCTCAGGTACATCCCGGGTATTTGGGCCACGATGGCATGTCAGTTCGTCATGATCATCCTCCTCGGCGTCAACACTTGGGTGTTCAGCCGGAGAAACAAGCTCGCCAGGGAGGGCAAGAGGGTGAATGAGGAGACCCCTGGGTTCTACTATGTTATTTGATTTGACTTTGGTTTCATGTGCCCAAGTTGTACTTTAATGACTCGAATGACGAGGATACGGATACGGATATACGATACGATACGTACGCTACTTATTGTTCCCCTGGTTTTTATTTTGTAGGAAATATATTATACTTCATCCATTAACGTATCTGCGAATTTCTCCTAAATTGCTCGTCGGTACGTCGTCATTGATCAAAACCTAAGATATAAATAAAAACCTGAGTTCATCCGCTTCGTGCTTCAAGGTGTTCTCCTTCGACATATTACATACCCTTCACGCTCTTTCGTTCCCCTTTCCCCTCGCTGACAAAATATCCAAATCTTGGGACTGGACAACGTCAACAGCAGTGCTATTCTTTTCGGTGCTAGTTTGTTCAACACCTCCTTCGACATCCAGGTTCCGACCAAATTCATGGGAAGATATGTTTCCAGTCGAAACAGAATATTCAGCTCCTTGATGAGCGAATTGGATCGAGTGCGAAATGAATACGCCATCCTTGACTGCGGGGAACCTGACCCAGGACCGACCGGTTGTGACGCGAAAGATAATAAGGTGTGGTGAAAGCGTCTATAAAGGGGAGATGGTTAGCACATTGACTTCAGGCGTCGTACGCATGAGATTGCGGGATTTGAACATACGCAGAAGTACAAGAATAGGCCCTGAAACGTGTAGTAGCAAATGTTGTATGCTGAAGGATTGGAATCTCGGAAGCTATGGAGGTTTTCAAATATCGCGGTGATGATCCCGAAAAGGGTCAACGGAAGAGCGGACTCGATGAGAATGGCAATAGGTCCCGTGTAAAGGGTCAAATCCCTCGACGATAGGTGTCTGGACAGGGTTCGGCGTGCACGAAGAAGGTGGAATGTGATGACGCTCGTCACAATCACGTTGGTTGAGACGGTCAAAATCTGCCAGGCAGATAGGTAAGAGGTACCTAGATCATGGGCATTCGCTACCTGAATCAGGACTGAGATGCATGAGTGTCGGATGTGGACTCGTTCAAGAGGTCGCTACCTACCGAATGCACAAGTGCACGTTGCCGCGGGCAGAATCGCAGTCCACCAATATTGTATACAGACCACGTAGCATCGGTATACCTTCCACAAGTTAGTATTTTTGCGACTATCTGCTGAAGTTGATCGTTGACTTACGAGCAATGCGTCTCCCATAAAGATACACAGAGACATAGCGGCGGTGCTAAAGTCTCGATCCCAGGTGCTCCAGCTGTTATTCGCCCTCTCGGACCAATCCAGCCCCGAAGTCGCTCCTAGAGTTATCTGAAAGATCCAGGACATATCAATCGAAGCAGTAATGGCCCATAAAATTGTGATGAGAAAGCTGAGAGCGATGTATCGTTTTCTCCCTTTCCTCAGGTGCTTCGGAGTTTCCAAAAACACGGAAAGGCCGTATAGTGCCATGAAGATATGTGTACCTAGCAAATGCGACGGTGCAGTCGTAATGTGAGAATCTACAAGATTTTAGAAAATTTTGCATTGGACGTACCGGCCCCAACCAGAGCAACGCTCAAGTTTGCATAGATGGCGCGGGCAAAAACAACTGACTGGTGCTCTTGTTTAGTAAGAGAAGCCATCACCGCTTAGGTTGGGAATTGAGAGAGATTGAGCCAAGGGCCGGTTCTTAAAAACGATCTTCATGGCTCCTCGATGATGCCTGGCGGGACTGAAGCGGCCCAGGCTGTGGTTCTCCGAATGTATTGCCCTGGGTACTAGAAGTACCAATCCAGTAGGTGTATTAATAGGGATGCTCCGCGAATAGCAAATCTTTGATGACGTTTTATATCAGAATCAGTAGGAAGAAGGCTGAATAACGATTTGCACCGCAGAGGACACCGAGGCGACCACGTCCGCCGCTGTTACCGGCGGTCTTGTCTTTCCTTCAGGCTCGGGTCAGGAAAGAAGTGTGGACGATTTCTTCACATGTCTTCTTTGTTCCGCTCAGCCAGGTCTTTGGCACAAAACGCTGCCTAGCATCTTCTGACTTGATATGGCACTTCTCCATGTCTTATTTGCTTCCGATGGGTAACACCCCTTCTAGCTGAGCGCGATTGAACCTGAGTGCAGTCTGATCAATCAATCAAGCATAAGATAGATCGCATTCTCAGGGAAAACGGCCGGAGGGAGTTTGGGATGTGATTAATCACACTGATCAAACACCCAACTTTGGTGAACTTGACAGGGGCCTTACTTTGGCGGTGCAGGGCGCTAAGATCCTGCAGCTTCCCTCAGGCCGCGTAACTCGCTGGGCCTTGTCCATATGACTTAGGACCAGCACCGAAAGTTCTGGAGATTGCTGGACACGTAGATCATGGGCTTCGCCAACTCGTGCCCATGACTTGTGGCTTTGCAGCTCCTCAAGCGCGCGATTGACTCTACTCAAGCTGCATCCTTAGTGGTAACTTCTAAAAATGACTCATGCAATTCTGTGGACTCTGTGACCGATCTGGAGCCCGGAGGGTGCGGTGTACTGTTACTTGAGGGTTACGGCCCATGACTGTGCGCCGCCGATCTGGGTAGTGCTGAGTGACAACGCTCAATCGGGTACTATGGTGGTGACTGAAGTAGAAGGAAAAATAATTTGGCGAAGCTAGATCTTAGATTGTAGCTTCTATGCCAGTATCATCGTGATATGCTATATGTCCAATAGCCAACAACGCGGTTAAAAATGTTCGTAACCACTCCCGGGGTGCGTGCTTTAGTCATACGCAAGAACTGGTGTCTGTGTGATCGAACACGGCTATAAAGGGTACTTCGATGGCTCGATGGTATTCCTCCCCTCCACCCGACATGCCACCGCAAGCTCTACTATTTTTGATGACGGCGTGTCCATAGTCTTTCTGGAGAAGATCCTTAACATTTCGCGGATCCGTTCCTTTGGAGTGAGTCTTCCATTCTCTGTTTGCGTTACAATCGCTGCTACTATGTGGTACATTTAACGGGCAGGTGAAGCTTAGAACTACACAGACACACTAATGGTAGGCATAAACTACGAGGACCAAAATGCCTTATTGTTCTCCAGAACATCTCTCACGGTGAACTTCCCAACAAACTTGTTGTTTGCAGTGACTAGTGCAGCTTCGGTACCGCTATCGGCCTTGAGCTCTTCAGAGGCAAGGAACTTTGCGTATTCCAATGGCAGACCAAACGATATGAGCCGTGCTTGTTGCTCTTCCGCGGAAATGGCCTTGTGGGTGATGGGTCTCCCGATGACCTCGGTTAGGATTTGTGCAACCTAAGCGTTAAGAAAAAGGGTTCGCATCCGTCAGTACGTCTGAGGCAAACTGGGACCAGTCTGAAGGGTACCTCGTTATAAGTGAGTGATTCGGGTCCAATGATGAGCTTGTCCTTGGTGCTGGAACCTTGGGTGATGTACTCAAACGCGGCTTGGGCAATGTCTTCGACAGAGATGAAGGGGATGCGGCCCTTTGGAACAGCCGTGATGAGTTCTCCGTGTTCCCGGATGGTGTATGCTTGCCCGTTGAAGAGATTCTCTAAAGGTTTGATGTGAGCGTACGAAGCTGACATACAGGGTAGCAGCGACGTACCAATGAACCACGTAGGCCTCAACACGAAGTAGTCAACGCTCTTGGAGTCCAGGTACTCGTGGACCTTCCCAACCCCCAAACCTCCCTTCTCAACAATGGTCGCACTCAACAGCACAAAACGCTTTACCCCCTTTTCGATCGCCAAGTCAATCAAGGGTTTTGTGACTTCGAGTGAGTTTGAAGTGCCGGGTGGAGGTAAGATATAGACGTTGTCGATGCGGTCGGTCGTGTTAAAAGGGTTCTCGAGTGTAGATGGGTCGGACCAGTCGAGGAGGACGTGCTTATACCCTGAAGGAACTTTGCTTGGTGATCGGGTGGCGAAGATGACGTCTGAGCCTGCGTCTTTGAGACGTTTGGCGAGTGCCAAGCCGACCTGGCTTGTTCCGCCGGTGAGGAGGGTGCTCATGATGAACTTGGGATGAGGTTTAAAAAAAAAGAGGATAGGTATATCGATGAATTGCTTATCACCGCTTATATAGGCTCGTCCTTCAAGAGATCGGAGAAAATACATATGAGCGTGCACTTGAGCCTGAGGCCATCTGTCAGCTTTCCTCTCGGATGACCGGCTGTAGCCAACGATCCTTGAGTCGAGATTATAGGTTTACCTCACAACGCCTTCAATATATCTTACGTTAAAACGGTTTTCTTCCTTCTTTCAACCCGTATCGAATGACGAACGCAGCTGGAACTATGGACACCTGACAAATTCTTTCAAATTTTTCCTCCCAATCCTGCACGTTTAAGGAAAGTTGATTGGTAAGATCTGTGCCTTGTCTTCAGAATCCTTGACAATGGCGAAAGATGGCGACTAGCGCTGTGGTAATAGTATGTACCGCTGAGGGAAATGCTCGGTCAGCATTTCACGATGACATGCCACCGTCAGCCAGTTCGGCCTGCACGGCTTCACCCGGGGGAGGAGGGTGAGAGACTCCTGGGTTGGATGATGCCATTCGGATTTGTTATGAATTTCTGTCCGTGTGGTTATATGTAGTCTCCCGTAGCCAGACTGACGATGTATGTCTTTGTTTGCTCTCACTCCGTTCAAAAAGACATACATTAGGGTTATATGTAAATATTACTTTATCTTAGCGGTGCCGCTGACTCCGGATCCCAGGTGGATCTAAAAGGTGCACGTTCTCTCTCTCTGAGACATTTATAATATAAATTATAACGGGAAAGACATATGTCTACTCGAGACGAGAGAATACCCAGAGTGAAGCATCCTTCAAGTGCAAGTGTAAAGGTCCACGCAGCAGTCTGGATGGTTCTGCTGAGGTGTCAACTATCGCACTACTCTAAGTAGCGGGTCTCTACTTGGCTTGAGCCTCCAGAAATGTGCACAGCATTTAAATTTGGGCTGAGGTTTCCACTTTCCCTTTCGCCTCCCGTCTCATCAACGGGTCATCCAGACATTAATTGACAGTGACCGACTCCGATAGTTCCTCAACCAAGGAAAACAATGACTGTCGCTTAACGACTAAGTCATCCAAGCCGAGACACTCAAACAGCACGCGAAGCTCTGACCCTGTCCCCGCATTGCAGGAGAAGAGATCTCTGTCCCATCATCATACCTCCGTCGTCGTAGCCGCTCCACTGCAAAAGGTGATCCGGGCACAGTAGGCGGTGCACAGGGATAACCACATTGCGGAGGTATTTTCGTAACCGGCACACCGATCAAGATCAAGATTCTTGGCGGGACTGCTAAGCAGGAGGGAAACGCTTTGAGGACATTTTATTGTATAGCTGGTGGGCACTTGATTCAATCAAGTGCTAAAACCAAGAATTAAACCTTGTAGTCATAAGTACACTGCTAGAGCTACCCTCAAACAGTATCTTAAGATCTTGCTATCAAATACATCCGCCGTGACTTCTATACATCCACAAACACACTCGGGCATCTGAGAATGAGGAAGGAAAGTAAATCCAGCAGGGAATTGATGATCAGTTACTAGTATTGTGCAATATATATACAGTGACCGTAACAACACGGTGATGACGCCGCGATGTCCAGATCGTAACATGGCTGTTCGAGCAAGCAGCTATTGCGCTTTTTTGTCGTGGTACCTAGCGATCTACATGACAAGGAGAGCACTCGGGCCATGAAAGCTTTCTGGGAGCGCTGAGAAATACGGGATGCCGCGTCAAGTACACTGGTTTACAGGCAGCTATTTTCAAGACCATCGACACTAGCATCATGGATTGGAAGATGATTTGGAGCGTCATGTGCACTCTGTCGACTAAAATGATTGTACTTATGTAGTTCCTTGCAATTCTACTATATAAGGCAATAAATGTGACGATGTACAAGTTTGCAACCAAAGCCACCACCTTCATCGCTTGGCCAGAGCAGATTCCACATCTTCTCCTGTCAGCTCTATGGAAAGCCGTCAAAAATTGACCATGCATGTAATTCCCACCGTCCGAGTCTTTCTCTGTTTGTGCGACCCTCCTGCTTCCAACGGCAGCACTTGGCCTCCCCTCCCCCGAGCGCGAGCGCGAGCACGCCGCAGGCGTGCGTCAGCGAGCGCAGTTAGGTGACTAAGGAGCATGAGGGGAGCAGTGGGCACTATGGCAAACCCCCTTGGCCTCGAGCTCTTCGTTGCTGCATTTCCTTGACCACCTGTCTGCTAACTAGATGTATCCAATCTATATCTATACTATTTCTTTACCTTTCAATGTTATTTAAAATAAGCAGCAGAGTCAGGAGTTAATGCTGAAGCAAGGAATAATTAATAAGGGGTGGCACCGCCACGCCACCTAGTTCTCCTACTGGCGGAGAAAAGGCACATGCTCGAGTCGTTCTGGTGAAAACAATTCCAAACAAAGCATAAGAGTAGCGAGCTTGTCGGCAAAGTTTTGCTATCTGCCGTTCTCTAATCAAGGCGGTTCATTCCTTCCCCCTTCAGCCACATTTACAGCTTCATTTACAGCTTGAACGCCGTGTTCTCTGACTCTGTGACATATCTCGCAAACTCGATATTGCCGCTTCCATTCTCCTCCAACATTCCGAGTAACCGCAAAGACATCTCTCTTAATTATTTTTATGGCCCACCTTCAATTTTCTGCAGTGTCGTGACATGAGTATTATTGAATCTCGGGCTCAGCGAGCAGCACGCAGAGGAAGACCACACAGCGGATAGGCAGGAACGAGACTATGTCTGGCTTTTAGTTGTCAGTGTCCCTTCGATTTATCTCGCCCGGAGCCCCTGACCAAGTTTTTCCTCTGCCCCCCTCAAGCTAGACACCCCAACGAGTTGCCAGCGCCGAGTCAAGTTAATGTTTGATGTGATGCCGAACTACGTGTAGCATGATGCCTATGCTTCTTGCCATTGTTGTCGGTTTGTTGGAGGTAAGGCCGAAGGAGCCTGGTTCGTCCACTCCACAGCGCATGATATCGGCTATCTCACATCGCCTCGACCTCGATCTACACTTGACCTATATAATGGCTCTCGGGCTATTGCATGGTCTTCCAATACAGAATGAAGCATTTTCATGGCATCCTCTCCATCCTTATTGCGATTATACCCTTCCTCGTCCGCGCCAGGGTGTATGAGTCGTTGGAACACTTGCCGAACCGAGACTATGACTTCATAATTATTGGAGGTACGTTCGCTGTTGCATCTCATCACGGTAAGCTCATAATAATCGCGCTCAGGTGGTACTGCTGGGTCTGTGGTAGCTAGCAGGCTCACCGAGAGCAACAGCTTCAATGTTCTTCTCGTTGAGGCGGGTCCAAAGTTCGTGGCTCTCAATCATCCTACCTTCATTTTTTGAGGTTTTTAAACGTTGCTACAGCAACGAAGGCGTCCTCGATATCGAGGTCCCGGGCTTCCTGACTCAAATAAATAGCACGTACAATTGGAACTATGTAACCGAGCCATTGTCTGGCCTCAACAACAGGACTCTCGAATACTCCAGAGGTCACGTACTCGGAGGATCCAGCTCAATCAGTAGGGTTTTCACATGTGCACATATTTGATGCTCATCCTATTGAATAGACGGCATGATATATACCCGTGGCGCTAGCGATGATTATGACGCATGGGCAAGGATTACCGGTGACCCTGGATGGACATGGAGATCTCTCATTCCATTCATCAAGCGCGTATGTCTTCATCTCTTAATGGCATATCTGCTGATTGAATATGCCATATAGAACGAGAAATGGGTGTCTCCTCTTGGAGGCCGCAACATCACTGGCCAGTACGACCCTCGAGTGCACGGCTACAACGGAAATACGCTGGTCTCCTTGGTTCAGTCCGAGCCCACTGAGTTCGATCGGCGTTTCATGCAATCCGCCCAGCAACTCAACGGAGAGTTCCCATTCAACCTCGATCCAAATTCGGGTGACCCAATTGGAGTCAGTGAGTTGATATCCTTTGCCTCACTGTGAGGTGTATTTTCATGAGTCGTCATTAGCTTGGAACCAGAACACCTTTGGGAATGGTGAGCGAAGCAGCGCAGCAACCGCCTATCTGAATACCGAAGTCAGACATCGCGCTAACCTTGACATCGTGATCAACACTCTCGCCACCCGAGTGCTACCGGTAAACCAAGAAGGGTCAGGTGGAGAACTGGAGATTCGAAACGTCGAACTGGCGCCTAGGTCCGGGGGTAGCACACGAAAAGTCTTTACTGCCAAGAAAGAAGTCGTGCTGTCCGGTGGAACTATCAACACCCCACACATTCTTCTCAACTCGGGGATTGGAAATCGTACGGAACTAAGCGCGCTTGGGATAATGACTATTCATGATCTACCTGATGTTGGAAAGGGCATGTCAGACCACCATGCCATTGGAAGTGTATGGAATGCCACCGGGAGTCCTTATCCTCTGTAAGTTGGTGTGCTATTCGACTTTCCGTACCTGTGATTGAACTTGCTTTCGTAGGCCCGGCCCCGAAGCTCTCGAGCAATGGAGAGCGACTAGAACAGGCCCTCTGGCGAACTCTACATTCTCAGGGCGACCTTTTATCTGGACACGGATTCCTTCGAACGCGTCGATCTTCGAAGAGTACGGTAAAGATCCTTCTTCTGGGGAAAACGCACCTCATCTTGAAATAGGTTCAAGCGTGCGTACAATGCAAACTTGGATGCTGATTTTTCCTTTGACTTATCTGTTGTATGCTTTTCAGGACAACGGCAACAGTGTTTTGGCTGTCGTTGTACTGTTAACACCCAAGTCTCGTAAGTCCTCCAGGGCTTCCAACAATTCCGGGGTACTGAGCCTCATTTTTAATGCAGGTGGGAGCGTGCAGCTTCGTTCTTCAGACCCATTCAATCCTCCACTCATCAACCTTGGATTATTTACGCACCCTTTCGATGTTGAAGCCATCCGTATCGGCGTATCCCGTGTCGTTCGATTCTTCAGTGCGCCGGCATGGTCTGATTATATCACCACTCTCGTTACACCCGACCCTGACACTACCCCTCGTGAAGTATTTAACGAGTYTATAAGGGGTGAAGCTGGGTCGGGGTTTCACCCTACAGGAACTGCTGCGATGAGTGCAAGGGATAAACTGAAAGAAGGGGTTGTTGATCCAGATTTAAAGGTCAAAGGAGTCAAAGGGCTCAGGATTATTGACGCATCTGTGATTGTGAGTTTTCATCCGACTTTCCCTCATTCTCTTTTCAAACTCACGAATCTTAGCCCCTGATTCCGACTGGGCATACTCAAGCACCGGTGTACATTGTTGCCGAACGCGGGGTAGAGTTGATCCGGGAAGCGTACCAATAAAGGTAAACTTGGTCGGTACATGGGGGACCCTCGAGACACGTTGTCGTAGTATACACGTACCCGTATAAGACGAGAATTCCGTCCCGGATCCAATCGGGGTCACAGAGCAACCTCTGTGCATGAAAAGTGAATTCAGAGTTTCGTCTAGATATTGCAGATGTTTGGTTGTCCCTCAAATATTCACAGTTTGAAGAAGTAGCGATTTACCAGCACAAGCGACTTGATCCGATTAGGTCGATCCGGAGGATACAAGAGACTTTCATCGACACGCCGGGTATCCAGGACGGAAAGGTGTTAAGGTAAGGAAATGTGATGGCGCCTACAAGCTAGGTATGGCCGAGGCTGGTACTTTGCTAGGTAAGTGCGGATCCTTGACTGACGAGATGGGTCATGAGATCAAACGTATTGAGTGCCTGAGCCATTTGAGCTAAAATTTACAATCGTCCTCGTCTTCAGGATCGACGTGTCAGCTGGACAGAACGGTGAGTTCACCATCCCATCCATCTCCAATTGTATTATTGCGTAGACGGAATGTCGCACCTGAGCCCCCCTTCCATCTCATTAGGTCGGGGGTTTGCACTATTCTCATGATATTCTACTACAACACTGCTTCTTTCGAGTCATCAGGCTGGCGCAACAACAAATGATGACCGTATATTATCAGCTACGAAGACCAAAACGCCTTATTCTTTTCTAGCACATCCCTCACGCTAAACTTCCCAACGAATTTGTTCTCTTTGGTGACAAGTGCAGCTTCGGTATCACCATCGGTCTTGACCTCTTCAGCGACAAGGAATTTGGCGTATGCTGGAGTCATACCGTACGAGGTGTACCGTGACTCCTGTTCCTCTGGGGAGATGACTTTATGGTTAATTGGCTTTCCGATAACTTCGCTCAGGATTTGAGCGACCTTAGTGATGGCATGTCAGTGACGCAGTTCAAGAAAAATAGGAAATAGTCTCCGAGTCGCTGTGCGTACCTCGTCGTAAGTAAGCGCCTCAGGTCCAATAATGAGCTTGTCCTTCGTGCTGGATCCCTGTATGAAGTAATCGAACGCAGCCTGCGCTATGTCCTCCACAGAGATGAAGGGGATGCGTCCTTTAGGAACGACCGTCACGAGTTCTCCCTGCCCACGGATAGAGTATGCCTGTGCGTTGAAGAGATTCTCTATAGTAGTACAGTCAGGAAAGGTTGAATCAAAATTCAAGGTAAGTAGAAGGTATGTACCGATGAACCATGTAGGCCGCAGCACGAAATAATCGATATTCGGCTTGGAGCCCAAGTACTCATGGATCCCCCCAGTCACGACACCCCCCTTCTCGACAATCGTCGCACTCAGCAGCACGAACTTCTTCACCCCTTTCTCAATCGTCAAGTCAATGAAAGGCTTCGTGATCCCGAGCGCATCAAAAGCGAGAGGGGGAGGCAAAATATAGACGTTGTCGATCTGGTACTCGGTGCTGTTGAAAGGGTTCTCGAAAGTCGATGGGTCCGCCCAGTCGAGGAGGACGTGCTTGTACTCTGGAGGGACTTTGCTGGGGGTTCGAGTGCCGAAGATAACGTCTTTTCCGGCGGCCTTGAGACGTTTGGCGATTGCCAGGCCGATCTGGCTTGTCCCGCCGGTGAGGAGAGTGCTCATGATGAAAGTGTGAAGGTCCCGAGGGTTGAGATGAAAAAAATGGTAAAAGTTGTAGGGATGAGATGTGGATGGATGGACTCATTATGACTACTTATATACCTATTCTCATGGAATATCGAGGGCTCTTGGAGTGTTGGTCAAGTACAGTGATGGGCGCCTCAGCCGCAGCCGCMKYCGCCTTAGTCAGACGCACAATCGGAATTACGAGCAGCGAGCGCCTCGGATAACCTGTCGACCGTTGAGCGCCCGAGTCGTGATCCTTGTGCTATTCTGGGCCGCTTCCTCGTTCATCGGGGGACAAACATATTTTCAGCGGCTCTGGATGCACTTGTCTCACGTATTCCTTCGACCAGACTCCAGGGGTTCCCTATGCGTTACTAATACAGTTCTACAGCGCTTCCTCGGTCTCGGATGACAAACGGATTTCTGGTGGTCCCAAATGAATCTGTCTGATATATCTTCTACCAGATTTCAGGGATCCTATTTGTTACTGATATAGCTGTCTGTGGAGACGGAACAGTCGCCATCGTTACATATCGACTTAAAACAACATAGTTCATTAGTAATGATAAAGGCAGCAATCATGTCCGAAGGCAACAATGCGCGTCGCAAATAATACCTTTCTGAAAGGTAAGGTAAAGATGTATGAAAAGGGATTGAAAAGCCTCCTATATGTGGCAGGCTTTTGCATACCTTTGGGTATACCTTCAAAAAATCTGCATGAGTATGAGCTGGCGATTCAAGAAACCGTGCTTGAAACGAAGTCCAAGGGTGATATGTCGCACAATAAGCTATGATAAGTCGATCGTCAAAAGTCATTGAGAGACGATATTGACTAAAGGCGAAAGTTGAAAATGGAGACCTCCAGCAACGGTAAGAACGCAACGACGGCTATGGCTGCCCAAGACCTTTCAGCACCTTGAATACGTGCTCTTTCCTATCCCAAACGCTTTCGGCCTCGTAAGACCGAACGCCAACCTATTCGTTAACGCCACCGTGACACTATACCTCCTCTCAACCCTATCGCCCGACCCATCCCTCTCCACTCTGATCCTAGACTACAACATTCCCTGTACTCTCCCCAGTCTCAGTACGGACAGTACATCTTGGTTAGACTCGGCGAACGAAAGATGCTTGAGAACTATTCTCGTAGACGAAATATTGCACTAGAACCCTCCGTCCACTTCATGTAGTCGGGGATTTGCTTTGTTCCATTCTATTACAACACAACACTGCTTCTCTCAGATATTCTCGGCGCAACAATGGAACGATGAGCATGTATACTCAGCTACGAAGACCAAAAAGCCTTATTCTTCTCCACTACATCCCTCACGCTAAACTTCCCAACATACTTGTTCTCTTTGTCGACTAGTGCAGCTTGGGTATCACCATCAGTCTTGACCTCTTCCGCGACAAGGAATTTGGCGTATTCTGGGGTTATACCGTACGAGGTGTAACGTGCCTCTTGTTCCTCGGGGGAGATAACTCTATGGGTAAATGGCTTTCCAACAACTTCGCTCAGTATTTGAGCGACCTGCGTGACGGCGTGTCAGCGACGCAGCTCAAGAAAACGAGAAAGGGTCTGGCGTGCGTACCTCGTCGTAAGTGAGCGCCTCAGGTCCGATAATGACTTTGTCCTTCGTGCTGGATCCCTGGGTAATATACTCAAATGCAGCTTGCGCTATGTCCTGTACAGAGACGAAGGGGATGCGTCCTTTGGGAACGACCGTCACAATTTCTCTTTGCTCCTGGCCAGACTGTCCCTGTGTGTTGAAGAGATTCTCTATAGTAGCACTGTCAGTAAAAATTGAATCAAACTTCAAGGTAATTAGAAGATACGTACCGATGAACCACGTAGGCTGCAGCACGAAATAATCGAGATTCGGCTTGGAGTCCAAGTACTCATGGATATCTCCAGCCACGACACCCCCCTTCTCGAAAACCGCCGCACTCATCAACGCGAACTTCTTTACTCCTTTCTCAATCGCCAAGTCAATGAAAGGCTTCGTGATTCCAAGCGTACTCAAAGCGAGAGGGGCAGGCAAGATATAGACGTTGTCGATCTGGTACTCGGTGCTGTTGAAGGGGTTCTCGAAAGTCGATGGGTCGGCCCAGTCGAGGAGGACGTGCTTGTACTCTGAAGGGACTTTGCTGGGTGTTCGAGTGCCAAATATAACGTCTTTTCCATCTTCTTTGAGAAGTTTGGCGATTGCCAGGCCAATCTGGCTTGTCCCACCGGTGAGGAGAGTGCTCATGGTGAATGTGTGAAGGTCCTGGGGATTTAGATGAAAAAGGATGATAGAAGTTGTGAGGCTGAGATATGGATGGGTGGACTCATTATGACCACTTATATACCCATGCTCAAGGGATACCGAGGGCTCTTGGAGTGTTGGTAAAGTACAACGATAGGCGCCTAAGCCGCCTTGGTCAGACGCGTAATCGGAATTACGAGCTGTGTGTGCCCCGGGGAACTCGTCGASCGYTGAGCGCCCGAATCGTGATCCTTGTGCTGCGCCTGTGCAATTCTGGGCCGCTTCCTCGTTCGTCGGGGGACAGACGGATGTTTGGCGGTTCCGGATGCGCTTGCATGACGTATCCCTTCAACCAGACTCTAGCCAGACTCTAGGGGTCCCCTGACTCCCCTCTGCGTTACTGATATTAGCTTAGAGTGTTTCCCCGGTCTAAGGTGGCAGACGGGTTTTCGGGAGTCCCAAATGAAGCTGTCTGACATATCTTCTACCAGATTGAAGGGGTCCCTTGTGCGTTACTGAAATATGTCTGTGGATACGGAACAATTATCATCGTTACATATCGACTTACAAACAAAATACTTAGAACCGGTACAGGCAGCAATTATGTCCTAAGTCAAGACAAAACTAATTATACATGAGTATGAGCTAGCGGTTCAAGAAACCGTGTTTGGCACGAAATAAAAGGGTGATATGTCATGCATACATCATAATGAATCGATCGTCAAAAGTCATTATAAGAAGACGTCGACGAAAAGCGAAAGAGAAGAACGGGGACCTCCGTCAACAGGATGAGAAAGCAATGGCGGCTATGACTGCCCAAGACCTTCCAACACCTTGAACAGATACTCCTGCCGATCCCTGAATGCTTTAAACCTCGTAAGATCCAACGCCAACGAGCTGATCCTATTCTTAAACGCCACCGTTCGTCCCGCGACACTGTACCTCCTCTCGTCCCTATCGCCCGACCCATCCCTTTCCACCCCAATCCCAAACTCCAACATCCTCCGTACTCTCTCCAATCTCAGTACGGGCAGTATATCTTGGCTAGACTCGGCGAACGAAAGAAGCTTGACGACCATCTCAGTATCCTGATTCTCGTAGACGGAACGACGCACTCGAACTCTCAGTTCACTTCATGTAGTCAGGGATCTGCTTTATTCTTTTCTACTACAACACTGCTTCTTTCAAATATTCCCGGTGCAACAAAAGAATGACGAGCATATATAATCAACTACGAAGACCAAAACGCCTTATTCTCCTCTAGCACATCCCTCACGCTAAGCTTCCCAACGAACTTGTTCTCTTTTTCGACAAGTGCAGCTTCGGTATCGCCATCTGTCTTGACCTCTTCCGCGACAAGGAATTTGGCGTATTCTAGAGTCATACCGTACGAGGTGTACCGTGCCTCCTGCTCCTCTGCGGAGATGGCTCTATGGGTAACTGGCTTTCCGATGATTTCGCTCAGGATTTGAGCGACCTGAGTGACGGAGTGTCAGCGACGCAGTCCAGGGAAAAAAAGAAAAATTCTCGTGTGCTCACCTCGCTGTAAGTGAGCGACTCAGGTCCGATAATGACTTTGTCCTTCGTGCTAGAGCCTTGTGTAATATACTCGAACCCAGCTTGCGCTATGTCCTCTATAGCGATGAAGGGGATGCGTCCTTTAGGAACGACCGTCACGATCTCTCCTCGCTCCCGGATAGACTGTCCCTGTGTTGTCAAGAAATTCTCTATAGCAATACGGTCAGTACAATTTGAATCAATCTTAAAGGTAAGTAGAAGGTACACACCGGTGAACCACGTCGGCCGCAGCACGAAATAATCGATATTCGGCTTGGAGTCCAAGTATTCATGGATCGCCCCAGCCAAGAGACCCCCCTTCTCGAAAATTGCCGCACTCAGCAACACGAAATTCTTCACCCCTTTCTCGATCGCCAAATCAATGAAAGGTTTCGTGATTTCGAGCATATTGAAAGCGACAGGGGGAGGCAAAATATAGACATTGTCGATCTGGTACTCGGTGCCGTTGAAGGGGTTCCCGAATGTCGATGCGTCCTCCCAGTCGAGCAGAACGTGCTTGTACTCTGAAGGGACTTTGCTGGGTGTTCGAGTGCCGATGATAACATCTTTTCCTGCGGCTTTGAGACGCTTGGCGATTGCCAGGCCGATTCGGCTTGTCCCGCCAGTGAGGAGAGTGCTCATGATGAATTTGTGAAGGTGTGGGTGTTGAGATGAAAAAGATGATAAAAGTTGTGAGGTCGATATATGGATGGGTAAGTTCAATATGACTACTTATATACCTATGCCATGCAATCTATTGAGGGCTCTTAGAGTGTTCGTAAGGTACATTGAAGCGCGCCGAAGCCGCCTTGCCTTAGTCAGACGCGTAATCAGAATTACGAGTAGCGAACCAACTCTGGAGCGCTTCCTCGTTCTTCGGGGTACAGACGGCTTTACAGCAGTCCAAATGAACCTGTCTGACATGTCTCTTCTACCAGACTGTATGGGTCCCCTGTGCGTTACTGATAAGACGGAATAATCGCTATCGTTACATATTGGCTTACAAACATGATAGTTCATTAGTATTGGTACAGTTAGCAATTATGTCCGCAGTCAATACAAAGCTGATTATACATGAGTGTGAATTAGCGATTCAAGAAACCGTGTTTGACAGGAAGTCCAAGGGTGATGTCATACAATAAATCATAATAAACCAATCGTCAAAAGTCATCAAGAGAAGATGCCAACGAAAAGCGAAAGAGAGAAAAACGGGGACGTCCAGCAACGGGATAACAAACCAACGGCGGCTATGACTGCCCAAGACCTTCCAGCACCTTGAACACATAATCCTGCCTATCCCTAAATGCTTTCAACCTCGTAAGACCCAACGCCAACGAGCTGATCCTATTCGTAAACGCCACTGTTCGCCCTGTGATGCTGTACCGCCTCTCGTCCCTATCGCCCGACCCATCCCTTTCCACCCCAATCCCAAACTCCAACATCCTCCGTACTCTCTCCAGTCTCGGTACGGGCATTACTTCTTGACTAGACTCGGCGGACGAGAGAAGCTTCACAACCAGTTCGGTATCCTGGTTCTCGATATCCCTTGCCTCTTTGCCAATGGCCACCAGTTCGTTCATGAACGGTCTAAGCGGCTGTGGGCATTCGACCAATGTCAACCTCTTTCCCAATACTCCAACGATTTCTCCGTCGGGCGTAATACCGCGCATCGCAACGTCCAAAATTGCAAAAGAGACCGAGGCGAAGTAGGCTCGTGAAGGATCGCGTTTGAGTTGTTTAGTGAGCGAGGGCACGGATTCGATTTGGTCGGCGAGCGATGCGTAGAGAGTTTCGCGGATGAACTCGATGGCAGGGGAGTCAAAGGGGAAGAGGCTGGGCGAAGTCGGACTTGGTGGGGCGACACTCGAGGTCGAGGAAACCGAGGATGGGCGGGAAGTCGTATAGGTGTGAGGCGACAGAGTTGCGGAGCCTGCACTCGCATGCCGGCGATGCCCTGGTCCGGCACCACCAGGCCGAAGGACCGCAGGAAGCGCCAAAGACGACGGAGTTGAGGAGTCCAAAGAGGTTCGTCCACCACTTAGTGGAATGGGAGCGGTATGCGGGGATGGAGGCGGAGAAGGCTGGTACACAGGTGGAGGAACGAATGAGGCTTTTTTAGAACTCAACGAGCCCCCACCACCACTCGAGCTGGATCCACTGGGGCCGCCTCCAGAATCCAACGCGGCCTGCAAAGCCGACGCATACCGGTCCTGGAAGCTCCTCCTTTGGCTGATCTCGATGGCTACACCACGCAAATCCGCCGCGATACCGGTAATCGTGATATCGATAGGTTGGCATAAGGGTTCGAGACCGCAGATGGCGCGGGCAACGTCGTGCTGGTACTCCGGGGCAAGTTCCTGAATGAGAGGTACGTTCTTGGCCCATACTCGAAGGAAAGACACGAATGCCGGAGGGCAGTTCTCGTAAGAGAGCTCCGTGGGCTGTTGCGGCTCCGTTGGCCGGCTCTTTCCCCCTGCTGAAGGTGTTGAAGTAGCTGTTTTGGGTCGGGGAAGCGGTACAGAAGGGGGGTTCGTTGTAGAGCGCAGCGCAGCGAAGAAAAGACATAGTGCAGGACCTATCGTGTGATACGATTAACTTAAGCGCTGAAAGGAGCATGAACAACGCACCTGTGATCATCAAGTCTGCTTCTGCGCTGCTCAAGAGGTCTTCGTCGATGAGCCTCTCAAGTTTTGCTTGAGTGAGGGATGACTTGAGATAGCTGTGGAAGCTATCCTGGACAAACTGTTCTGATAGGACCCCACCCGGGCCCAATGGCGGTAGGGTTGCGACCATCGTAAGGTAGGTATAAGACGAGGAAATCAAGGATGGGAGTCGAGGGGAGATGGTGAGGATGAGAAGCAAAGATGGCTGCAGCGGCGAGATATGCACTGTCGCTGTACCATGGCTGTGTGGGGAGGGAGTTTCTGCACCGGTTTCGTCATTGTTTGCCACGGCGCACTGCCACCGCCGTTTTGATGCACATACAAGGTCCGACGTCTAATTCTTGGCCTATGACGTTCGGGCTCCCCTCGACCTCACGCTCAAACTCGGTTTGCAGATGCTGAAGCCTGAAATCGTCGCCGAAACCACTATCTCTCAGGCGAACATATTTCTCAGGAGCAATACAGGCGAATCCGCCATAAGGCATACCCATCGGTGGACAGCGATGCCTTACCACAATGCCACTTAGCCCTGTCCAGGCCGTTTGGTGGACGGCCAGACGTATGCCTTGAGGGGGGGNTATGTCTTATCACATGTATACCTATGGCGGGTTCGACTATATCCTAAAATCACAACGATAGGGACGAGGGCCTGCAAGATGTGCGAACAGATCGGCCAAACCACCACCACCACACTTCGCATCTGAATCTATTTCTCTCGCATCCTTTCCAATGGCGACGGACCTGAACCTCGTAATCTAGAAACATTCCCGCTACCAATTCAACCCGGAGCTCACTTCCAATTTTCTCATGACCTTCTTGTCGTCGCCGTTCACCACTGAACAGTTCTTGCTCAGTCCGGGATCTCGCACCCCAAAATCCACTTGTCATAGAGCCCCACCAATCCAATGTCAGCACTGTACTCGACTATGACGAAATTATGGTGCTCAAGGTCTCGACAACGACTTTATATGTCCCCCATGCCCTTCCCTAGCGTACTCTAGTCTCTATCACACTTTGCAGAATTCATCTCGGGCTCTTGTCATCCTTACTCCGGCTGCTCAGGGGGAAGTCAAATGTTCCAGTCTGACGACGAAAGACAGCGCCTCTTCATTCATCCCATGCTCCTGTCCCCGGTCCTCCTAGCATCCACACGGAAGGTTGACTATGTGCTTATCGGCCAGGGGCAGTCCATTACTCAGGAGGGTCTCCAGATATGTAATTGGGAGACATTCCAGGAACCGGAAGCTTTCAGCAAAACCTTTTATCCTGTTCGCTACGCTGGAGCTCGAGTCACCAGTATCCCACCCCTAAGACGTCCTGGCAGAGACGAGACGTACCAAAATACATCCTCATACCTTGAAGGAACTGAAGGAACGGGACGTTATTCCAATCTGAGAATTAGCACTATTCCTCAACACTTCCAACATCACCTCTCCCGATCTTTCCCACTTGCCACAGACGGGTTACAATAAAGCAAGTAGAACCTCATTGTCTTCGACGCTTCAGAGGCGGGTGGTGGTCTTGGTGTTGGCCAATAACGGTCGCGAACCATACCGTTTGATGAGCGCCGAGTGGAAAGTAGTATCCATTGTCCAGGCTTCATTGTCATGTGGCGGGCTTGAGGTATATAAGAGGCCCTTACCGACCCTCCGAATCGAGATCTCCTGTAATTGCCACTTCCTATGTCGCGCTCCCGTCATCTCATGGAAGATTTTCGCTTCCTAGTTGCAGTCCGTCAACAAGGCGACATTTTACGAGCCTTGCTCCGCAGATTATGCAGCCTCCGAAAGAACCTGAGCTCTGGGCCCTCACTTCCTGAGCTTTCCGTCGACGTTCTTCGGGAAATATTTACCACACTCCTTGATCTCTGTTCCAGCTGGTACCAGAGGCACGAATGTCTACTCAGCGTCTCTCAAGTCTGCTCACTCTGGCGCGACGCTGCACTTGGCGATCCTCGTCTGTGGGCAAGAATCCTCGATCCTAACGACCCATGTCCTCCACGATTCAAAGAAATCCTAGCGCGTGTGAAGGATGCACCTTTTCCGATTGCAAGTGTGATTGGACATACTTGGTCCTATCCTTTGACGCACCCACAATGGCAGACAATGCTTTCGCAGATGGCTCGCGTTACCACCATTGATATTCAGCTTTTTCAAAGGACGACGCGGGATGACGAGACCTGTCTCGTGGAGGTACTGGAGCGAGACGCTCCCTCTCTAGAAGTGCTGATTATATCTTGCTTTCGCAAACAAGATCCGTTCATCATCTTTCATTCGCCGGTAAAGGGCATGTTTTTCAATGGAATGGCCCCCTCGCTTCGTACTCTCAAACTCCATAACTGTATTATCATCCCTACCGCGACCTCATTCCCGAACCTCGCCGACCCGACTATCACGTCCTCTACCGAAGAAGTCGATATAGCCTACCTTCTCGCCTGGTGGAACATGTGTTGCTCTGGGGAGCTGTCATCTCTCGAGACCCTGGTTATAAAGGGAGTCACCTTCAGCTCGAGCTTCCCGGTGAACCGATGCTCTGCTGCACAGGGCTCGATGCCTCAGAGCCTCAGAATGATTCATTTAACCGGCGACTTGGACGCTTGTGTTTGGATGCTTGACCGAGACGCGTTTGGGCTCCCTCCATCTTGTAGTTTGCGACTTTACGTTGCTGGTCCGACTTGGCCGCCGCTTATCTTAGAGCGCGAGGAATTGCCTGACTCCGTCTTCTACCCGGAGCGAGTTCTGGACGGATTGCTCTCTGAAATGTGGAGGGTGGATGCGAGCCCATGCTTGGAGTTCATTCTCGACGCCGAGAATTTTAGGTTCAAGCATGTGTCTACCGTTCGAACGATATATATTCGTGGGGAGACGGGTGATCCAGCCGAGGGCGCCTTCCGTCGCACTATGCAAAAAGTTATTAGCGGA
This sequence comes from Candolleomyces aberdarensis, assembly GCA_004126415.1. Lineage (NCBI taxonomy): Eukaryota > Fungi > Basidiomycota > Agaricomycetes > Agaricales > Psathyrellaceae > Candolleomyces > Candolleomyces aberdarensis. Next base: position 51,907 of record SDEE01000176.1, read on the forward strand.
GATATCGTCACCAAGTTGAACCTCACCCCGAGTACTGGGATAAAAGCTTTGAGGCGGTGAAAGTGCATGCCAGCTGGTCCTTGTCACGGTTATGTGGCGAACGTTGTCCTAACATAACCATTCTTCATGACATTCCCCAAATATTTTTCTCGTCTGATCCAATTATAAGTCTACGCCCTGATCCTTGAGTTTTGCAATTTCTCCAAGAGAATACCAAGCCCGCCAAGGTCCGCACACATTGTTCTTTCCTCGACCTCGCGACGTTGTAGCCAGCAGTGAGGCCGAGTCTCTGGCCAGACCGAGCGGAAGCAGTGCTAAACGATTCCGGTTGACGAATGGGGTTAAACGTTCTGCAGGCTCGGGACCCCGATAACCCCGACGTTGCTTGTTTCAAGCTGGTGCTATGCTGGACTGGCGCTCCTTGAGCTTGTACATTTCGTAAGCTTTTTGAAACCTTGGCTCGACCTTCGGTGAGGATCGAAAGCTTCAAAGCACTGAAGAACCTTGTCAGGAGCTATTTTATATTCCGNACGGGTCCGCGCGCCGACACTCTCAGGCCTGCCACCTGCCGTTCCGGCAAGCTCCTTATCGATTCAGCAAGCCGTCACTCAAACCAGGAAGCTGGGTCTTGGCTGAGCGCCCAAGAACGCACTCAATTTGCCTCATGTTCGACGGTGAGGCTGTCCTCGAGGCCATTTGAGGGCATGCGCCCGCCAACTTTATGCTTCCCCTGCTCTCAGTGCTTCTGAAGCCATGGCTTGAGAACTCTATGGGTGACAATTAGTTTGAAATTGAATTAGCTCGGCTCGCGACCATTCTTGATGAAGCGATAAAGCGATTCAGCCTTTTTAGTACAAGTTTATCTAAAAATACGAAACCAATTCGGGCTTGGCACCGCAGGGCGCTAAATTGACAAGGGACCAAAGGACCCTTGACTTTTGACATACATATAAACCTGCCCAATCGGACCATTCGAGTTTCCTTGCCACTCGTTGTCCCTCTTCCTCTCTCCTTTCCCCTCGCCTTCCGCTCCCCCTCCAGAACGCCGCTTTAACGATCTCGACACGATCCTCACTATTTCCGCGATGATGACCCGGTTGAGCTCGATTCTGCTTGCGTTCACTCTTGCAGCGACCTATGCATCCGCCGCTGTACTACACTTTGGCTTGGGGACTGGAATGGGACGACGTGCGCCAGCAGAGGTTATTACGCACTGCACTGTGCCCGGAACCGTTGCACTCACTTTTGTAAGTCTCAAGTTGACTTTTGCAGTCGTGTGCGGTACGGCTTCGCTGACCATGTTTCATCCTCATGTAGGACGATGGACCGTATACCTGGATGTGCGTTGCCTTTTCTTGGGCTCTGGTCATCAGACGGCCTTTGTCGTCTGATGGCCATGGTTGAATTGAACTTGGACTTACGTTATGTGTCCACATCGTATCTTAGGACTGAAATCAGCGATGCCATGACCAACGCCGGGGCGAACGGAACATTCTTCTTCAGTGCGTAGCCTTTGCTGATCGGTGGCGGCATGCTTTTTCCATACGTTTTACTGACAATAGTTGCGTCCGCCAGATGGTAACAACTGGGGCTGTATCTACGATGAGGCTATGGCTGCGCGCGTCAAGTATGCGTACGACCATAATCATCAGGTTGCATCGCATACTTGGCAGCATCTTCACTTGAACACGCTCAACGAGCATCAACGTAGGGCTGTTCCTCCGTTCTTGGCAATTTACTATGCTTATTAGTCGATTTCGTCTGCAGTCCATGTTCAGATGTGGTTGGTAGAAGGTACGTTTGTAGCGTTGAGCGGCGGCTTTGCGAGTGCTAATGCGCTTTTTTCCCGCTCTTCAGAGGCCATTTACAAGATCACTGGTGCTTACATCGCCTTCACCCGACCACGTTAGTCAAACTCCATTCCTTCGTTCTGTACCGCCCGCTCACCTCCCTTGTACAGCTTTCGGTGAATACAACGACCTTGTGCTTGAGGTCGCTGGTATGCGAGGCCAGATCGTTGCTAACTGGGACTTCGAGTAAGCATTTCGATCCTTGATCGTTCGCATCCATTCTTAATTTTGGACTTTTCATTTTAGCTCTGGTGACACCGGAGGTCTCACTGGTGCACAAAGTCTCAATCAGTACAGGACCCTCATTGCCGCCCAACCAGAATCTATCCTCACTCTCAACCACGAGATTAACCCCGACACTGTGTAAGCTTTTCTTCCCATGCTTTTCTCTCTTTCCCTGATTTCGCGCCTCTCGATGCATGCAGCCAAATCCTTCCTCAAGTCATCGCCGACTTGCAAGCCGCTGGATACCGTCTCACGACTCTTGCAGACTGCTTGGGCGTTGAGCCTTATCAGTTTGTCAGCGAGCCTTCCGAGCGTGACGTACGTCCCTTGTCCTTATCGCGGGTCCCACCTGACTGACGTCCTGAACGAACCTTGTATCTGACAGGCGAGCTGGACATGCGAAGGCAGGGCTTAATTTTGACAGGATAGAACTCGGGAAGATACAGTTCATGTCCCACGGAAACCCCCAGACACTTGACCATCGGCGCTAATAATTCAATACGACCTTCACGCTAGAACGATTAATCCATCTAGGCCTTGCACATCATCCTCTGCATCATCACTTGACGATTATTTACGAACACTACTTCCATTGGACACCTTTTTTACGGACTTTCGGACACTCTATCTTGGTCTATGGGATTCTGCTTTTTTGCATGGATTTCATTGGATTTTCTTACTTCTTGAACGCTTTTTGGGACTTCTTAGATTGAGCGAAACCTTTTGTAGTCAGGCATTTGTCGATACATTCTATTCCCTGGATTCTCAAGCGTTTTCTCGGACTACATGCTATTGACATTTAGTATACAGACGACGGACCTTCACCTTTGCGCCGCCTCCCCTTACCCATCCATCCACTCCGCACACCTTGTCTGTTACTATTAAACCTATTTCTACGCCATATCCGGGTCCGCTGCTGACTGGACTGGTGATCTGGACACGTTGCTTTGCGGCGTAGGATCGGACTGCGTCGGCTTAAAGCTAGTCACTTCATGTTGGACCCCAGGGAGGCAATCTGAGGTAAGATTTTCGAGTCTACACCATACGAGAGGTAGACGAGGACGGCTCATTCCGGTGTAAATACCGAATGGCTGCAGAAGGCACGACCTCAGAGCATTGCGGCTCTGCATAACCACGTCCCTGACGTGCTGTTTGAGAGCGATAAATATGATCACGCTCTTCATATGTTTCCGTTGTGTCGGTGGATTGATGATATTGCGAAGCGAATGAAGGCATCCCAGAATCAAGAGCAGGGATATCATTGGTCTGCGCGGCGTCGTCAGACCCTTGCCACTCCCGAACGTGAAGCAGGAATCGGGCAGCCATAATCCCGGAAATTCTATATGAATGATGCATGTTGGTCAGTTCACTGTTTCAATTGACTTCAAAGCGGGATTCAAAGTGCATGAGACGTACGGCATGGTGAGGGCATTGAGAAGTCTTTGGAAGAACGATCCGGGCTGGTGACAGCAGAGTTAGAGGATACATCTATGCAAATGGCGCTGGTATTTACCGTCGCAGCCTAGAATGAGTGTTTGTTCAGAATTCTGTGACGCTCTAGCAGGGAGTGAGGCTTACATAGTTTAGAATCATTGCGGTTGTGGTGAATGCAGTCACGAATCTAATTTCGCAGTGATATGTGAAGAGTCTCCGGATGCGGCCAAAACAGGGCGAGTCTGCTTACCCAGTGTACAGAAAGCCTAGATTCTCGAATGTAAGTACGCCGAAGTTAGGGAAGTATGATAAGGCCACCACCGACCTTCTTTCAGCATGAAAAACACGAGACTGTTCCTCTCAGGAAGCTTCATAGGCCCGACCCTTTTCATGCTTCGGACACACCCGACGGCAAGGAAGACGGTCGAGGTGATTTCAAACACCACCATGGAAGTTGAGACGAGATCCGTAGCTGCAGATCACTTTGTGAGCACCGATCCAATAAGGGAAGACTGAATGCGGCGCCTACCACTGTAAGGTCAATGTCAGCAAGGCCATAGCTTCGATATTTGAAAACATACTTACACTCGTGCGCTTGCAGTAGCCAGCAGCTTCTGACCAGTGCAAGAAACTTGTGGAACATGGAGCTATGAAACATTGGGAATCCGTGAGCAACCTTGGTGAAAGAATCAATGCTCACAATTGCGGAAACGGCGACTACGAGACCCATCGCTACAAACAAGCCGACTATCCAGTGATTATACTCGAACATTGCACAAGTTCGAGAACCAAGGATTGCTAATGAAAGGCGTCGGCTTCCTCGCCTTTGTTCGTATGACCCAGGAGACTCACCAAGCACCCCGATTCTACCTAAAACTCCAATAGCGGCTGAAACGATGTACGCCGTATCACAGCTGATGATAACGATGGCAGGTGAGCGATTGAGTGATCTCCCATTGCGGAAAGGAACAAGCCGACTAGGAAACCGTCAATAAAATGAACCCCCAAACGGCTGCGGACGGACTCACCCTCATATGCATGTATTTGTTGGACAAACCCACGAAATAGATGGCGTTGGATAGAAGAGAGTATCGGCAGAACAAGTACATGATCGTCAAGAAGTGGAATGGCTTTCCCCATATATATCGAATCTCGCGACTAAAGGTCAGAGAGTAGTCATAGTATATCAATGCTAAGTTTGAGATTCTTGGTTAGATCCCAGTCCTAGCGGCAAAGGTCCAGCTCAAGGCCTCATGCGTACCAAGGCTCGAGTATTGGATAGAGAACTGGAGGATCCTGATCGACGAAACGCTTGAGTAAACGGTAAGTTGAAGCCGTAGGAAGAGCATACTGGATATGAGTATCTGCGCTGGCGGTCATCGAGACGCGCTAATGGGACCAGCCCACAGGGAGCGAAAGGCAAGCCCACTGGGCGGTAATATAGTAGGCCGTGGGCACAGCACGGATAAAGCGATGACAAAAGAAGGACGCTGTGACGTGATGTCTTGATGTCTTGATCATCATTTTGACAGCAACTAAATGAAGCACTCCAGCTACGAGGACCGACAGACGGTGGATGGCAGATAATGGATGGCATCTCCGCAGCGCTACGCTGGCAAAGGGTCTCACACAAAATACTATCTTGCTGTCGAGAGCCAGCATGGCGAGTTGGACAATCGGGACGTCACTATCACTCGCGCCAGTCCACCGCCGAAAATGACCTAACCGGATGACTGATTATCGATTAGGGCCAAATTAGAGCCGGCTCGGCGTTAGTGATACGCCTTTGGCATCCGAATCTGAAACACTGCTGGAGCCTGGGATCCAACTTCTCTGCAGACAGCAAGATGTTTGCAAAACGGATCCCAAAGATCTTCGTTTTTATTGAAGCTCTCGCGATGCCCGGACTGCGATTATTTGAGGTTTTCCGCTTGCGAAATGCCAGAATCCGCGTATCGCAGGCTGCAAAGACAATGATCGCGTTTGCATCACATTCTGGCCCAATGCAGAATGGTATCAGAAGGATGCGTTTTGCAATGATCTCGCCGAATACAGAAAGTTGGGTCCTAGCAGTGAAGCCGTCCTTCGCCATCATCAACGAGGAGTGATCCAAGAACTTAATCGAAACAAAAGGAAAAGCTCCCGGTCGTCTGGCAATGTAATTATCTTGTCTTGAGCGACTGGCAATTCAATTATTCTGTCTAGAGCGAGACGCCTCAGTGAATGAAGGTGGGAGACATCTAGATATTGGATCTCGTTGACGACAATGATGCCAATTCTGTCTGCGAGCAACTCTCCTTCGTGGCGATCTTCTGTGTGTGGGCCTTCCTAGCCTTTTCTCCTCGAAGGACGGAAGTCAACAGTGCTAACTACTTTAAAGCGTAGATCACCCTATCTGGAGCCAGTGCCGAGGGGCCATTTGCTGTGGACAAAAATCAGCGCTGATATGGAACGAACGCCAAGAATAGATACCCACTAATCATGGGACAACCACTGCCCTATTACATTCGTCCGCGTTTCAGATTGTGAAGGGGCCGTGTTCAAGCCTTAGAGCCGAGGCATTACACGAAACATGGACTCGAAGCTTCGCGCTCGCGAGACCGACATCTCCAGATTTCTTCTAGCGCAGAATTCGAAGCAGCGCCCATGCTCGCTGGTTTTGAACTATGAGGAGGATCGAAGTCTTCGTTGGCCCCAAAAGTCTCGATTGTCGCGAGCGAGCGATTACGGGCGACTTCGAACTGCCCGATAGAAGAATCGCCCTCGGTTTCGCAATCCCCTGGTGTCCCTCCGTCTTGCCACTCCCGAACGTGCAAAAGAAACCTGGCTGTCATCATCCCAGATATTCTGTGAACCGAACTCAATCAGTCAAATACCAACCGGGATTATTGACAGAAAGGCCACGCACGGCATGGTCAGGCCGTTCAATAAACGCTGGAAGAACGATCCGGCCTGGAGAAAATGGGTTAACTTCTAGCCGTTTGTCAAGAACGATGGGGGACTTACAGGGGCGGTCTATTGGAAAACTTCGCCGTCAGACATTGTTCAATGCAACGAGAATTGAGTGCTCACGTATTGTAGGATCATGGACGCAGTCGTGAAAATGGTGACAAATCTGGATCGGATGGTTAAGAGCGCTCGAGTCGTGATGCAATCTAGAATAGCATACCCCGAGTACGACAGGCCTATCATCAAACGGACTCACTATAAGCCCAAGGACAATACGGAATAACCCGAGCGCTCACCTTCCTTGAGCATTAAGAAGACCAAGCTGTCCTTCTGCTCCTTCAGAGAACCGACAGACTTCAAACTTCGAACGCATCCGTAGGCGAGCAAGCCTGTCGCCAGGAGCTCGTAAATCAAGGTAGTCACTGCCATAAGATCGGTCGCTTGAAGAAAATACCAAAAAAAAAGTCACAAATCAGTCTGAATAGGGAGGGTAGGCAGAAAGAACAGTACAGCTGGAATACTGCATGAGTAACTTTGTACGAGCATAAGAGGAACTAAACTCACATTCGATTTGCCGGATTGGCGGTCACCTTGGACCCATTACAGGAAACGTATGGGACATGCACCTAACGATCACATCTTCATGAGTACGTGCTGTAAGGAAGGGGCCCGGAAGCGTACAATAGCAGAAGCCGTTACCGTCGCTCCAAGGATCACAAATAAGGCTATGACGAAGCGATTGTTTCGAAAGATCGAGCAAGTTCGTGCTCCAAGGATCGCTGGAAAGGCATCAGTATCATCAAGAAGAATGTCTGATATGACTAACTCAGAATACCGATTCTGCCGAAGATTCCGACAGACGAAGAGAGGAGGTACATGGAGTCGCAGCTGGAACGGGCCCGCCAAGAGCGATAAGGTATTGGTCGCGGTGTAGAGAGTGTAAGTTGAACTAACTGTGGATTTATGAGTATGAGTGCAAAATGAGGTACTTTCTGCTCACTCACCCTTTGGCCCATAGACTTGTTGATCAAGCCCGTTAAGTACACCACATTGGCCACGAGAGCGTACCGGCACAAGAAATACATGATTGTCAAAAGATGAAACGGCCTCTTCCAGACATAGAGGATTTCGCGCTCCAGCGTCAAGAAGTAGTCGTAATAAATCAAAGCTATGCGATCACGTTTGCCTGTCAGTCGCCTTCCTTGGATCTCGTTATAGCACTCACCTAAACTCGAGTATTGAATGCAGAACTGAATGAGGCTGTACGGAGAACAAAAGACCATGAGCGGCAGAGCACATGAACCGAAGAACGAACGCACTTGACATGCGGGTCGATGTTTGTCGTAGTCATCGTGTCGCACAGCGAAAGGGACCAGCCCGAGGGGAATCGTTTGTGGTGCAGTCGGTATATAAACGAGTCCACTATTGCCTCCGATCGATGCAGAACCCACTGTAAATGCAATTTGTTTCTGTTGGTGACATTCGTGGTCCCTGATCATCAATAGAAACGAGACGTCGCGCGTTTTACCAGACCGTTTGCAGATATTTTGCATAGCATTTCTTGCGGTAGATCACTGATCAACAGCGTGGTATATCGATTCCGGGGAGTGACATCAGTTATGCTGTTGAACAACTGTAGAAAATTGAAAGCAAGACCGCGTGCCTCGGAAGAGCCATATCTAGGCTCGCTGGCCAGATTTTCTGCTCTTCCAGGTGGTCTTCGAATACCGGAGAGCTGAACATCGGCACGAGCTTGCATAGCCCAAGATGTGCGCGAGCAAGCTTCCTGGGATCGCTACTATCAGATTTCGCGTACTTCGAAGGTACCAACAGAACAAATACTCACAGCGCTACGCATCGAGTGACGAGGATTCCCCCGGAATCGACCGCATCAAGCTTCCATAACCCCACATTTTGCTATGTAGGGGGCTGAAACGGTACAACGTACTAGGTTCGCAGTTGATGAGACGTTGACATTGACTGCATCAACACTGCGTCTTTGGCCTCTAAGCCAACGACCTCTGCTGATGGCACACACGGTCCAGGACGACGGCCACCTAGAGGTCTGAGACCGTGGCACACACTACACCGTGCGCAGGCCGTTACGGGAAAAAGGCATTGTTCATTGAGCTGGGCTAACATGTTCGAAGGTTCACAGTCCATCAGCTAGTGAATCAGGATCAGGCTAAGGCGTTAACGTCTGATGGCACAACAAGATGAGCTTTCTAGAATCACAAGACGAACAGAGCAAGGACTTACGCTCAAGAGCTTTGAAGGGAAGCGTGATCAAATCTGCCAGGTTCGCCGAAACGAGGGAGAGGCAACGATGACTGATGAAACCGTTTAGGAATATCAGCAACCGGGGTGACAAGTTGGCTTCAGGCCAACTGACGTGGGCAAAGTTAATGGGGATCGTCCGAGCAGAAACTGATATGAGGTTGAACGAGCAGCATGAACCCGAGCTCATGGTAACGCCAGCGAAAGAAACAGATATAACAAGCTTGAGGGACGTAAGGTTCGTTATAGCCCTGTGAGATACCAACAGCCTTTCCACAGACCGCTGTAAGTATACATTAGTGAAGTGGAAACCGATGAAGGGAACACGCACATCGCCTAGAACGCGTTGCTGGGGCAGACCGAAGCAGGCTTAATCTTCTGAGAATTGCATTTGTACTGGCTTTAAAAGCACATTAGCAGCGCAGGGAGTCAAGGTAGTCTCCAGAGATTATAATCAAAAGAAAGAATAGTTGTGGCATTCGATAATGGTTCGTCGCCGTTGACGGTGAAGAAATGGTCAAGCTCGCTGTCCCTGACGACGACCACACAACTGATGGCGATCACGAGACTTTCGGTTTTTCGGCGCCAACCCGGCTCGATTCAAGCTTAGGCTAGCAGCGTCTGTCTTGAAAGTGAAAACGCACAGTACCCAAGCTTCAACGCTTGAGACCAAAGACAGAGTTACCTTTCTCGAAGCTCTTACCACAAGCGGCCCCAAGCAGCGCTTCATCGTCGTTCTTTGTGATCTCCTTCCAATATTAGCCAAATTCGGAAAATCCGGCGACGGATGCAGCCGACGCTTCCCCGGTCAGATATTTAAACAAGGGGCCTTTCCCTCAGCCCTCCCATGGTCCTTCCAAGATGTCAACCGGGAAACCTACCATGCATGCAGCAAAGCCTTTCTCTAGGTCCAAGAGGTCACGGTACCCTCGAGCCACTCCGACTCACGCTACCACCACAAACATTTCAGCACCCGAACTCCCCGGCTCGGACGTCCCGGCTGATGTCCTCCGCCATATATTTGCAGAGGTCCTCAGCAGCTACGATTCTTCCCCCAGCCTCGATGAAAGCCTCCAACAAATCATCCGTCTCTCTCATGTTTGCTCATCTTGGAGGGATGCAGCGCTAGGTGACGGTCGACTCTGGGAGCCCTTCGTCCGCCTCCCCGATCCCATTCAAGCTCGGTTCGACGCGGTTTTCGAACGATCTTCCCAAACACCTATAACGTCTATTTCAGGCAAGCTAAACAGTACAACTCCTCAATTGGCAACACTTCTCTCCCAGCTGCATCGAATCAGACATTTCGAGGTCACCTTCACTCGCACTTGCTGCGGTGACGAGGTGCAATGCCTTGCCGATGCACTGACACGACCTGCACCTCTACTGGAACTCCTCGAAATCGAAATGCTTGGAGGTCCAGCCCCCTTTGCCACCATCGACCCTCCCGAGTATAAATTCGGCGAACGTTTCTCTTCCCTCAAGTTTATCAGATTGGTGGGATGTGTCTGGACGCCAGCGTCGAGCTTTGACAACCTGGTCATCCTTCATCTCACTTACGGGATTGGGATCGGTGCAAGCACTGGTGCTAGCGATGGCAGAATTGACCCCATGCACATCATGAAATGGTGGGAAATGTGCTGCTCTGGCCGACTCCCCAGACTGGAGGAATTCATCCTAGAAGGCATTCGCTTCGGGGCTTCCTATCCTACAGTCCGATGCAACCCTATCTCACCAGGCGACTCCATGCCTCTTACTATGAGCCTCGTACGTTTGGAAGGGGACTTCGATGCAGTTGCATGGTTACTTGACTGCGACGAGCTCGTACTTCCTTTATTTTGCGAGCTTCATTTGCGCCTTGCATTTCCTAGTCCCGGCCGTATTCCACGAGTGCGAGCTCAGACTGGCGAGAATGCCCTGGAGGTGTCCAAACACCCGGAAGTAGTCCTCGATAGGGTATTGTCACGCATTTGGCAACGGGATATAAGCCCGTGCAGAAACCTTACTATCATGCTGGGTGCCAGGATGCTCAACCATCAGTCCGCTATTCGTATCATATCGGTCGAAGGCCTCCCGGGTACTAGCAAGGCTGCATTCTTCCAGCTATTACAGCAGTGCATACTCGGATTCAGCGCGGACTCCGGACAGGCACACCGGAAGATGAACATCATCTCTATGGGTCCTTCCAAAACCTACATCGTCAAAGACTTCGATATCCGCTGGCTCCCTTGAGCGAATGATCACATTGCCGTTCAAGAGAACCAGAACTTCGTCCACCCCATCCATCTTCCTCTCTCTCGGGCAAATATTCATGAATCTAGCTCGACCTCAATCACGATCATTTAATTCGCTTTTTGTACGAGTAATCGTACCTCGACGTTATCCTACCCCCCCAATACCAAGCTATGAATGTAGATAATGGACGTAGGGTAACAATGTAGTGCATTGCCAATCATCCAACGAGGAAGGATACTTCAATTCTATGCATCTGAACCTTTGTTTTTAGGAGACATTGAGTTTAAGAGAGAAGCGTTATTGAGGACCCAATCTGGAGAAAAATTGTCGATATTTGAGAGAACGGTTTCGAGAGATCGCGTGCTAAACAGATGATCGATCGGAGGTGCACAAATATCCCTCGTCTACCATCCGTAACAGAATAATATACCGACGCTAGCAACTGCCCCGCCCATCCCCCTCGTCCGGAATGCTCTACGAAAAGGGCTCGGTCGTTGCACCCCACCAAATCCGAGCGAGGACTCGAATCCTCGAGTCTCGCAGCAACCCTGGCTTCTTCTCTCCTTCCACCGTCTTGCATGACGAGACCCTACTCGCCGAACGCGAGGATGGCGATTCGAAATCCCCGAGCACTGGCGGAGCCCACATCCAGCTTCAATGTCTAGGACCCTCGACTCGAAGGGAGACCTTCTACAGACGCCTAATCCTCACCTTCCTCCTACTCTCCACCGGCGTCCTCGTCGGATTGTTCGTGTTGGAGGACAGGGTGCACGCAGCACTCAGACGCCCCGCTGAGGTCCCAGAATCTTCAGATATGGGGTTTAGGAATCTCGCCTTGAACGAAACGCGATTTAGGACCCGTAATTCGACAAAAGGCGATTCGTCGTTGTCCCCTAATCGTTTCCGAGCGAAGAGGCCTCGGGGTTCGACCGTAGTAGGCGTGGACGAAACCAAGGCGGCTCGAAGGAGTCCATCCACAAGGGGCACTGTCGGACGCTTCCCGCTCATCGACAGAGCGACTCTAGCGGCGAAGCTTGGGGGCCTATCTGGGTACTACGAAAGGGAAAGAGAATTATCATATTTGTACGAGTATAACGATGACGCTGGCAGGGAACGTACAAGACGCTGGCCGCCTATGATAACCCGCATACCCGAGGCGAGCCGCCCTTCACCCAAGAAATCCTATCCTCCTTCCTCTCCTTTACCCTCGACCCCGCCGCCGTCTATCCAACCCTTCCTTGACGAAGGCTGCGACTCGGAGACTCCTCCTACCGCCTCCCTCCAAGGCCGACCACACGGACCCAGAGGAAGGAAGCCAAAGTTCCTCTTCCCCCTCCGCATAGCCGAACAGGAATCCAAAGCGCGTATCCACTTCCTCCAACTCGTCCAACTCGCACACCGACTCGACAGGGTTTTGGTACTGCCTAACGTTGCAAAGAGCCGGATTGGAGCGTGTTATAAGTGGGGATTTGAAGTGTATTATAGTTTGGAAGAGTTCTCTCTTGCGGGAGACGAGGTTGAGGAGGAGGCTGAAGGAAAACCTCACGAAGAGGAGCCAACGGAGAGGCGGAGGAACATCCCAAGATACATAACCCTAGAAAACTTCAAGCTCTGGTCAGACTACCACCACCTACACGCAAACAAGACCGGTATACACTCACAGCTCTTATCTATCGCATCTTCTCTGCCCGAGGGTATCGCTGCGTCTTCTTCGTCCTCGTTCTCCTCGTCCTCCCAGGTGGAAACCGAGGCCATCGTGATAGACCGATACCCAACATCCCTGGCCCCCTACACCGAATTCCCCGGCTGTTTCCCCTCCAAGTTTCCTCAACTCTCCTTGGACCCCACTTCTTTTTACGTAGCACTTGATAGGCAGGACCCTTCGTTAGTCGCTGCTTCGGAGGAGGGGGAGCATGAATTTGGGGAAGCGTTGGTGCGTGGGCTGAAGGGTGCCATTGCGACTCGACGAGGGCGAGGTCTTCGTGCTAATAACGGGCTCGCTGACGAGCTCGCTGGCGTGGCAGAATGGGATGAGGGGATGGAGCAGGGTCAACGCCCAATGCAACCGGACTTCGGTGTGAGAGAGGATGCCGAGGCCGGCGGCGAAGAGGAGGACGAGGAGAACGAGCCAGACGTCCTAGTCGTCAACTGGGACCTTCGTCGACCAATCTTCGATTTATCTCCTCCCACTCCTGCTTCCACCGTGATAGAGCAGAGAGTGGAGGCGGTCCCAACAGCCCTCTCATACTCCCCCCACCTCCAAACCCTCTCCAGGGTCCTCTCCCCGCGTCAACAAAACGACGGAGGTACGCGTGGAGGAGAAGGAGAAGAACAACCATACATCGCGATCCACTGGCGCATGGAAACCGTGGCCCTCGACGTCCTCGAGGACTGCGCCTACGCGCTCATCGACGTCTTGTCCAATCTATTAGCAGAGATCGAGCTAGAGCACAGCCAACTGGACTCGTCTCCTGAGTGGGGGGACAACAACAGGAATGAGAAGAGGAGGAAAACTAAAATATGGTTCGCAAGCGACTACCCCTACCCCCTCTTCCTCGCCCCTACGGACCAGGACTCAAGGGCGGGGAATAGAGTACCCAAATCCGGAACCTTCAGGACGTTCAATGGGGCCCACGAGCGCGCTATACGGGTCTTGAAATCCGCGTTTCATCCTCCCTCATCGTCGGCGAGCGACGACGTAGGTCAGGATGATGAAGGGAAATGGGACGAAGGAGAAGCAGGAGGTGGAGAGCTAGCCGACTGGGCAGAGCTCGTCGATATCTCGGCTTCCATCCAAGCTCATTCCACCTCCACCATGGAGGGCATCTGGAGCCACTCGAACAACACTGCAGCAGGCCCGCCCTGGGGCGACCCAAACACCGCCTCGGAGCTACTCCAAGACACAGGTGTTCTAGGGATCCTCGACAAGCTCATTGTGACGCAGGCTGATTGGTTCGTTAGTGGGTCGAAAAGGTGTAGTCGGCAGAGGTACGTACTCATCCCATGCATATCTTGATGAGGAGCGAGGAGCTGACTTGACTGGCTTGCGGCAGCTCGTTCACAAGACAGGTTATCGAGGCCCGGCAGGCGGACGGGAGGGGGAAGCGGAATGTGGTGACATTGTTCTGAGTGGCTGGTCTGTCGGTAGCCTGGTAGCTGAGGTCTGATCTGGATGGGAATACGCCGTGAATGAACCTACAATATAAACCGGCAAAAAGAGTCGAGCCTATTGGCCGCTGAGGAAGAAGCAAGAGGAAGATCACCCAGAGAAACGAGGCCTGATGACAACTAAGGGAGGAGCAGCATTCATGAAAGGGTGGGCATATGCATGGATTCGAAAAAGAGCATAGGAATTGAATGAAATAATGCTCGTACTACATAGCGTGACCATGGTGATGATGATGCAACGAATGCGTTTACTCTCTTGGTCCACCCCGACCAACACCAGCGAACTGAGGCCTGTAGTCGCCAGGGGCCGACTCGTCCTTCTTGCCGCGGTAACCCTCCCTGTCGCCACCACGGGGAGGGCGGTAAGCACCCTCGCCTCCTTGGCGGACCTGGGCGGGGCGGGGAGGGCGGACTGCCTTCTTGTGGGTGGAGGGGACGATCTCGGCGGGGAGGTGGAGCCTGGCGCGCGATAGCGAGGAAAGTGAGCGGGTYGGCAGAACCGAGAGAGGGAGGAGACGCACCATTCCCGGAGATACTCAACACCCTCAGGAGTCAAGACGTAGTAGTACCATTGCCAAGAGAACTGGGTCTTGACGAAGCCCTTGGAAGTCAGGCTCTGCATGGCCTTGATGACTTGGAGGTTGGGCACATCGAGCTCTTCATGCTTGGGGGCGTTGAAGTCCTTCTTGGCGACAAGGACGCCCTCTGGTAACCAGGTTCAGCCCGTCAGATTTGTGAGATCTCCCAAGGCAGAAGGCACGCGTACCCTTGAAGAGGTTCTCGTAGATGGTGCGCCTGTTGGTCTTTGAGATGATCATGCTGGGCTAGGTCGGTTTTTGAGGTCGGTAGCTGGGTTCAATGTCAGCTGTAGGATCGATAGAGGAGCCTTGAATGAGTACGCACTGCGAAGATGCAATCGCACTGATCCCGGCTGCGAACAGGAAGAACCTCGTTAGCACGCTGATAACCCCGTCATCCAAGCAATCCACGCAGAATCCATCCAAATCCCAGCCAGAAAACGAGCCAAAATGGGGTCTAGAGGTTCTGCAGAGGTCGTAGGGCATAATGGCGGCACTCACTTTGCAGATTTTGAGGAGGGGCCTTGGAGGAGGGCTTGACGTCGTTGGCGGGCGATGTCCAGGCGATACACAGAACTCGGTGGCTGTTGAGTTTGCCTTTGTTTGGCAACGGCTTTGGTTTGCCCCTATCTCCTGGCCCCTGCTTTCATCGCTCGGACGTTACGGTGTACGATATAATATTCTATATTACAATATTCGACTCCAACTGTTCAACTACTTCTATCAGTCCAAACGCGCTTTTACGGGCGACAATCCAAACGTCCTCCAGAACTCCCGCGAATCCATTGCCCTTCCCAACAATTCAATATTCCGGGGTAACGCACGAACGCCCGTTTCCTCCATGAGCTCTCGGACCCACCGTGGATGAGGGCCTCGTTCTCCATCCTCCTCTTCCCCTCCCTGTGCGGAACCTTCAGCTGGTGCAGGAGCGGAATTCGGATTTGGAAGGCCCCAAGCAGATGCAAGGTCCCACCAATCGTACACCCGGCCGTCTGACAAGATCCACCGTTGGCCTTGAGCTTTCTCGAAATTAGCGTGGACGGCGAGGATAGCTCTGGAGATGTCTAGGCCGTGGATTAGGTGGATGCTTCCCTGTACGACAGGCTCGTTAGCCTCGGACAGTGGATCAGGTACGTCCGTATAACCAGGACCACTCACCTTTAGTCTCAGCGCCTCTTTTGTAGGAGCAACCCTATTAACCCAGTTCCTCGCTGAACGTGCACCTCCCCAGAGCCCCACAAGGTTCAACACCGTCGTTTTAAATTCCGGGCAGAGAGCAAGCAACTCGGCCTCGGCGTCTGCTCTCTCTCCCGGAGTTATGGGTGTGTGGCGGTCGTACCATTTGTTCGTGACGGGTTTAGGTGGGCCTGCTGGAGCAGCAGATCCTTTTCGTTGGCCCTACACCGTACATCGTTCATTCGTTAGTTAGGATGTACGTCGTCATGGGATGAAAGACATTCGAATCAGCTGAACAGACAGACTTACATCCCAAACACCCGTCGACCCAAGCTGCACAAACCCAACTTCCTCAGGCTTGACCACCTTCCTCGTCTTGACATACCTCCTCACAAACCTCTCCGACGCACCCTTCTGCTTAATCGGAAACGTTATAACGACCGTCTTCGCATCCGGCAAAAGCGTCCTGTACTTGTCTTCCTCCTTCTCTTCCTCCGAGTTGCCGGTCGGGGCATCACTGTTGAACTCGAACTTGATAGTCCCATCTCGCCCATCTCGAGTCGTAGCAGCGTACGAGACGTTACGCTCTTTGCATAACGGTATGAGGAACGTCGACGTCCAGCCTGCACCGAGGATCAGGATATCGACGGCGTTGATTTGCATTGTATACAGCGCTTTTTCAGGTTCGAGTTGATTTTCGAGTGGTGATGGCCTTCTGTGTCCAGTGTGTAAGTAAGACTTGAGTGAAAGCTGGAGCTGAGCTGGAGTGGACGGAATTAGTGATGATTGGAAACATCCAAAAATAGGGGCGATCTTATCTTATCTGCTTACTCCATCTTTGCCATCACTTTGTGCGGCCACTGACAATTCGTTATTTCAATCGCACTAGAATGGCTGCAATGTCCCCAAGTCTTGCATAACTTTCAAATATCTACGTGTAGATCTAGATCGTGCACTATACAAACAAAGGCTACTGGTTACCATGGCGAAACACTTCATCCATTAGAAATGAAGTTACGAACGACCCAGCAATACAGAGCCTTGCCAGTGGCTGTTCTTGACATCATAACTTTCATCTCGTTATCAAAGCCCGAGGGCAAAGTCAGCAACGTAAGTTTGAAGTCACGATCTCTGTGATACCTCAATCGTGTTCTTCCTGGCGATCGGTTGAAGATATGGTGTCCCAACCTCATCCTCTGCACGCACCCATCGAAGAGAGCTCGGCCTCCACCCACTCTAGTCTCTTGGGCGGTCAATAGATGCAGTGCCCTCCTCTTACATGTTCCGATCGCTTCTACAGCACCACGAACAGCCTGATGACATCGCTACAGGCACGTTGCACTTCAAACGTCTCGATCTCAGCAATCAATGGAGGAAATAGCACAATCCAGTGCATATAGAAGTGTATAAAAGCCTGAGTCATTGCTGTACAGTCCATACCCTCAACTTTCACCGTCTCATCCTTTCGGGACCGTGTCAGATCCTCCTTCGACTGATCCTTGAAAACGAATGAACCAGTTCTTCCCGAACCCCAACATCACCACAGAAAGCGTAAACCCACAACTGCCTGCGGCACCCATTATCGATGCCCCTCTTCAATTATCCGCGCATAGCGAAACCGAACTTCCATCGCCGTACAATCCACGCGCCGAGCATCCTCTATTTCCCTTGCATCCCCATCGTTCAAGAGGACGCTTTGAGGCTGCATCAGCCCACCAACTACCGCCGAGACCACATGTGGACGCTGGGCGTCTATCTTTCGTCTCAAGTGCTCAGTCCCCTCAAATGGGTGAATCGCATTTTGTCGATGCCCCTAATGATACTCGTCATATGGACTATCCTCCGCGCTATGCTGCATCGGTCGACAGTGCGTATTCTTCTCGTTTTCCATTACGATGGCATAAGTTATAACTCAGCCATGGTCGCAAATGTGCTAGGCGCTGGGCCACAATTCTCCCATCATCCCTCGACACGCTCGGTTCCCGGATTGATGTTCCCCTTGCAAGACCATCACGCGAATTCCCAAGGTCATCAGTCACAAAACGATTATTTGCAAAGTATGGCCGGCTCGGAGCCTGGCGGTCAAGATCGTCGACCACCTCAGTCACGCTCTGCGTGGAGTCCTTACGAGGATCCGGCATCCCCAGGGGGAAATGATGGTACGATCTCGTTTCTCTCGGGAGCCAGTAACTTTCGAATGGGGGATATCCATTTCAATGTGAATACACGTCATGGTGCGGCTGTCACCGACGACGAGTTGATGGAGGGTACGTCAAGCGGTTCTCATTTTACGGTGGTTGAGCGTTGCTAAATATCTGTTGCGACGCTATACCGGCACGACAGGTTGGGCACTGTTGGTGAGGAATGCTGCACCCAACGCCCTCTACGATTCTCGTGCTCGATACGATGCTCCAAAGTGCGATGAAGACACCCGCGTCGAGCTCACCAATGAGCTTGTCGAATGGATGAAGGACCGCGATGGTCCTCAACGACTCATGATTATGACGGGGGCTGCAGGTGCAGGAAAGTCTGCCTTGCAGCAGACGATTGCTGAAATATGCGGAAAGGGCGATATCCTCGCATCTTCATACTTTTTCTCTAGCACGGATGGCAGCCGCAACACCGTCAACGCATTCATTCCGACCATGGCATACCAGCTGTGGCGAAGAGATCTGGACCTCAGGCGGTGGATCAATGGGATTGTAGATGCGCAACCTTTGATCTTCTCTCAGTCACTGCAGACCCAGATGGATACCCTCATTGTCGGGCCCCTCAGACATTTTCGGGAAATGGAGGCGAACATGAACCTCGACCTCGACAGTCTCCCATACGCCATCTTGATTGATGGCCTCGACGAGTGCAAGGGGGAGGATTGTCAAGCAGAGCTGTTGGCCGCCATCAGACACTCCCTCCTTGCTGACGACCTCCCCTTCCGCATTTTCATTGCCAGCCGGCCCGAGTGGGCAATTCGGACTGCGCTCGCACCCGGAGGAGACCTACATGCACTTGCCTACCACATACAACTCAGCGACCACTACGACGCCACAGAAGATATGCGTCGCTACCTGCGGAGGAGATTCCAAGACATCGGCCTCAGAATTGGCAATTCCCAATGGTTCACCGAGGGCAACATCGATACCCTTGTGCGAGCTGGGTCAGGGCAGTTCATCTACGTCGCGACGGTGTTCAAGTACATATCGGAACGTCGAGCGTCCCCAGTGCACAGGCTGAAGACAGTCCTCAACTGGACACCACACGAAGGACAGGCGGCGCGCCCATTCGAAACGCTGGACATCTTGTATGCCAGTATTTTGTCTGCTGCGAAGGAAGCGTATGAAGCCGTCGATACACATAGTGGACGGAATTTTTGTTTGCTATTCAAGATTTATCACTTCGCAGCCGCAGAATCACTTTTTCTGCGGCAATGGAGTTCCTTCCTACTTGATACCCTCACCTCAGTGCTTGGCCTGGAAGACGATGGCGCAGAAATCCTCTTCTCGGATCTTCGCTCCCTTGTGGCCCTCGAAAGGGATGGAGAAGGCCAATTGGTTCTGCGTCATTACCACAAATCCTTTCCCGACTTCTTAAACCAACGAAGTCGCGCCAAAGATTTGTTCGTACCACAGGCTTGTGTTCGGGCACACCTTGCAAAGTCCTGTATGCAACGAATCGTTGAATGCCCGTTAACCTTCGACTCTCGTACGTGATCACTCCAATCATGCGTTTTGTAACTCAGTCGATGATCTGTGTCTATTATACAGTGCCAGACAAATGGGCAGAGATCCCGCTCCCCGCGACTTGTAGGGACACTCTGGTGAAATCTATGAAAGGTTTACCATTGTTCCTGGAGGATGCCTGCCATGATGATATTATCCAGTTCACCGAGAAGGGTGGATGGCATAAAATCGACGAGTTATTTCTTCTGGCCTACCAATCTCATTTGCTACACACTTGGAGAAATTTCCCTGAAGCGACACACAATACGGAGGTTGGTGATTCTCTTTGGTTCTTCTCATGCGAAATGCGAAAATTGACATTTTTTATTGTTTTTTAAGAACCTCGGAGACGCTGCAGACATTTTGAGCAAGCTTCTCGAAAAGTGGAGACCTGCGATGTGGCAGTGGGACTGCTCAATGGAAAGGCGATTTTGTCGTTGGGTAAGAAGTTGGAAGCCGATGGGACTATCGGCCCTGGGACGCGTGGCGAATCTCCATACCCTTACATCTCCTTGAAAGCAACCTGTGGTACTATTTTCTCAGTAGTTCCTTGGTTTTGGTGGAAGGCAACGATGGCATGGGAGTTTGCTCATGCGGCCTAAGCCACGCCCTTGTCCGGTCCTCGTCTGTTTCTGCTCCCTGTCTTGCGGTCTCGTTGTCCTCTTCTTCTTTATATCAACCTTCCTTATTCGTTCACCGGGGTTCTTGAAGGAATGTCTTGCTACAGAGTTTGCTCCTTAGAATTGGGAGTAATTACTCTCAATTCTAAGGAAAAAACCCTGAATTCCCTCCCTTTTTCAGTCTCGAGACCGTTCCAGACTTTGCGCTCACTACGAGCCACCATTTACCATGCCAGTTCTCAACAGTTCGAATGTACGCCCCCGACATTATTTATCGGTACATGCATTCCGAGCTGATCGCCGTTGGTAGGGGTGGCTCGATGAAGTATGCATTGTATATACACACGTATCAGTGCACTGGTTTATATATATAGGGATAGAGTACGCCTCTTCGATACAAAATCAAACACCTGATTTTTCTCTCTGTCTCCGTCTCATCATCCTTTTGAAGATGCCCTCCGTCTACGAACTCAGCAGATACCTGCGGTGTGTCAGCCAAATTTTCGAGATCACTAC
The DNA here is from genome assembly GCA_004126415.1 of Candolleomyces aberdarensis. Lineage (NCBI taxonomy): Eukaryota > Fungi > Basidiomycota > Agaricomycetes > Agaricales > Psathyrellaceae > Candolleomyces > Candolleomyces aberdarensis. The sequence continues at coordinate 72,648 of SDEE01000176.1, forward strand.
TCTAAGCTTGGCCGCTTCAAGCCACGATGAATGGATGCAAAGCGTCATGGACGCTTACTCGTCCCTGTCTTTCGCCGCTTTCGTCATTTACTTCGCCCATCGCAGTCCCCTCGCGAGCAGAAGGGATACGGATGTGAAGATCGACGATCACGACCCAATTCCAGTGGAATAAGAATATGGTGAGCAGGCTCAACTTCTCGATGTTGAGCAACGCAATCTAAGTCGCTATTTCGTTCTCACCGAAGCAGCACAAGCTACGTCATTGATACTCAGCATGTCCTTTCCTCCGTTCTTCTCTTCCGAGCCCCAACCGTGATCATCCAAAGGCCATGGTTCCTGATTACCACGGTGAATTACATCTTCATCCAGTCGGAATGAAGCAGTGATGAACCGATGGTGCAGAAATCCTGGTCTCGGATCTTCGCTCCGTTGTGGCCCTTGAAAGTGACGGAGAAGACTAATTGGTTCAATGTAACTCGATCGATGATCTGTGGCTAGAGTGCCAGATATATGGGCAGAGAGATCCCGCTCCCCGCGACTTGTCGGGGCACTCTGGTGAAATCTATTGAAAGGTTTACCATTGTTCCTGGAGGATGCCTGTCGTGATGATATTATCCAGTTCACCGAGAAGGGTGGATGGCATAAAATTGACGAGTTATTCCTTTTGGCCTACAATCTCATGGGCTACACACAATACGGAGGCGACTAATTCTCTTTGGTTCTTATGTAACAATTGACATCGCTTATTGTTTGTTAAGAACCTCGGAGACACCGCAGAAATTTTGAGCAAGCTTCTCGAAAAGTGGAGACCCGCGATGTGGCGGTGGGACTCCAGAATGGAAAGGCGATTTGTCGCTGGGTAAGAAGTTGGACGCCCATGGAGCTGTCGGCTCTGGGACGAACTTGAGCAGAAACGGCTATGGGTTATGTGTTCATATGGTTTAACTTAATACTTCCTGCCTGCCTTCCAGAGTCTGGAACATCGACGTCTTCCGCTCTGTATTTCTTCTCCCTAGTGGCCCTTTCATCATGTATTCAATATGCTGGCGCTTTTCCCCTCGTCATCTTCTAGGTTCTGCTCTCCCAATTGCCGTCGACGAAGGAAATTGGGTCAACAAACGAGCACAGGACTCCCTACCTGACCTCATTCGGGTTCTTGGTCCTGCTATTGCTGTCAGCAGCATCTGCTTTCCCGACTCCTCTCCGTTTACCTGACGTTGAGGTTTCTATTTCTCTTTCATTTCTCTCTCTATCTTTCCATATTAGTAGTCTATTTTTAACTATTTAGTCAGTTTCAGATTAGACGCCAGTATTTATTCTCGTATTTTACGTCCGCCGCCCCTCAGATTCTTTCTTTCATCTGAAGTCTTACAGCGTGTCTACTAGCCGTCCTCGCCGTCTATCTTCGACAGATGATTATCCAGTAATGACCCCCCCGTTTCGTTTACCCACTCCGAGTCCAGAAGTGGATGTCGACTGACGCATGCTACTCTCGGACGTTGACACTTCATCGACATAGGAATGACCGATTACTTGGACCCCACCATGAATGTCGACGTTTGTGAATCACATGGATCAATGGGCGGAGTCGCTTGAGCAAATTTCTAGAATGCTTAGTACTGCGCTACTTTGGCTTGGTATCACACCTTAACTACACATACTTGAAGGAAGGTTTGATGGTCACCGTAGCGCCGCGGCCAGTCCCCGACTCCATGAGGATACCTGGTCGAATGGGACCCAGGTTCGTGTTTTCGAATCGACATGCTCCAGCTCCCGTTGCCCTCACCTATTGATGTATAGGCAGTGTAGCAATCTCCATTGGGACAATGTCTCCATATCATTTGTGGTTCTGCATGAGTGCGACTGATTGCTAGCCCAGGTGTCTTACATACAGCCACCAAACATCTACGGTCTATGTGCTATTTTTTGCCGTAGCGATCACCACAATAATTTGACATACATAGTTCACAATATCCAATATACTGGGTGTCGTCTACTAGGAGCACTGATAAAAACGAAATCGTGAGGCTAAGTCATAGACAGAAGTTTGCAATTGTGCATTATTAGCTCGTGTGAAGGCAGTTATTTTGGGTTAGGAGAATGGGAATGCCGTTACTCCAACGTTCGAAGGAAGACCTTCATAGGACGAATTCAGTAGTTGATTGGCCCGGGTCTTGATTGAGTCGAATACCACGGTGGAAACGGAATTTGACAGCGGCGATAGACGTTATGCAGGGACAGAAAGCGCCCCACACTGCGCGCGTGAAGCTGGGGACTTCATTCATAGCGAGATGTTTTGACTGATTACAAACATAAAAAACTGGGTAATACTACCCTCAAACTCTCGTATCTGCCACTTTGTGTGGGATGGGGTGGCAAGCATGATCCTTTGATCCTCTCGAAGTAACTTTTCTCTTTGTTTAAGGTTCCGTCCAGGAATGCCGTATCTCACCGCTATTCCTCCGAGGTCTCAAGGTTGCATTTGGTATATAAGAGGATTCCAACTGTCTTAGTTAGTCGCAGCTGGTCTGTCACTCGTTTCACGGCACCTTCTTCCCTCCTTGAGTCAACTATCGCAAACAAAGGTTACAGACCTGCAGAAGATGAATCGGGGATCATACTCAACGAATCTGGCTCGAAGCTCGTCGTTGACGATGCCACTTCTGCTACTCTTATTTCTACTAGTGGCTTTACCTGTATCCTCTCTCCCAATCCCCGATGATGCTGATTCCTGGCTAATGAGCCCCAGTACTCCGGTAAGATTGTCTCTTTTCTAAGTGCAAACGATTACCTTCGGTCTCATTTGGCACACCACAACTCTCGTTGCNGGCTAATAGATATGGGCTGTGGGCTGGAGAGGCCCAAGTATCGCCAGTGTACCGAGGAAACCGAGAAGATGAACAAGGGCGCCCAGCGAGAGCCTTGCAACTGTATGCTCTGTCACTAGGCATGGAATGAGAGCGTTCATGGACGGTACATAGCCTTGAGGGTCGGAGTTTTGGTCTGTAATTAATGCTGGCCTCGAAGACAACGGTTGGCATCGGGTCGGGTAGTGCAATAAAACCTGGACTTCTCATCCAATGGTCGCAAAATGAGAAAACCCAACGAAGTTGCAGTTTGATACGAAGATCCATAAGCTCAAGTTCCGTAGAATTAAGGTATGTAAGGAATAAACAAATGCATGTAGGTACTACGATAGACGGTACTAGACGTTTGATGGTGCAAAAGCAAGAGAGTGAGAAATGAGTCAAGAAACCATGAAACGAACGATTAGAACGGAGGGTGACGTCATCACGGAGTGTCTAATTATCCATGAGGAAAGCCCCAGGCAGTACAGCAAACAAGAGAGCGAACGAGAGTGGCACATAAAGTCCAGTTGAATATGATAAAATATGGTACGATGCTATTTGATGCAGGATTGTGAGATTTTAGAGCGAACGAGCGGCAGAGAGTCATGATGAGAAGAAAGATAATGTCCGATGTAAGGACCAAACGAGAGAAAGAAAAACAAGGAAGTAATTCTATAGGATGATCACGTTACGTCTCCAAAAGAATCCTATTAATCGACTAATTCAAGAAGTCCTTTTTTCTTGTCAAGTCAGCCTGGCCATGACCGCTTCACGTCGAGTCCTGAACAAAAACATTAATAACCTGCTCCACCAAACGAAAATCCAAAGATCTACTCACNTTTTTTGTTACAGTCATCAAACCTTGCGTATGCATTGTATATGTATACGTATCAGTGCACTGGTGTAAATATATAGAGGGATTGA
>SDEE01000177.1:0-19983 GCA_004126415.1 Candolleomyces aberdarensis
ACCTATTTTCCATCATTCTGCCCTCTCTTCTCAAACCTCCATTGGGCCTACAGCATATCTTCTTATTGCTTGGGGTAGGACTGAAAGCTGGGACTCTAGGGCACCTTATCCACTTACCGCACATCTTTCATTTCCTTAGCCTTTCTCCATCAATGTGTACCCTCACACACTCACTTCCGGTCATTGCTGGCCATCAGCTCGAGCCCCTTTCGCCTACGACCGTGTCGCTACGTGACCAGACACCTACACACATTGTCTATCGCTATCAGACCATCGACGGACTGGCGGTGGCATTAGTGTCAACCGCAACCTTTCTGTGAGTACATCTCCTCTCTGGAACAGATACGAATCATAGCTGCTCCCGACAATGAATATGGGGAATTTGTTCCAAGTACGCGTTATTGGTTCCTGTGTGTCAAATGTTCCCTACTCTATTTAATCGCCGTCAACTTCGGAGGTAGCATAAGCAATGTCTACTGTTCAATGTCGTCTGTCAGGCTTTTGATCTTTGCAGATCTTGGGGAGCCTCGATCAGTGGTTCTAAAAATCGTCAAACCAATGATGTCGAATCTATACTTTCACACTCGCCAAAGACAGTTCAAGCTTTTTGATAGCCGCGCCCACCTGTAAATGTGGCTACAGTAAGGCTCATTTCACGAATGGAAGAATTGAATCTGGAGTACACCATCACAGGTAGAGAGTGCAGTGGAGCTGCAGCAAAGACCGAAAATGTTGGAATGACCCTCCGGCCTCTGATATTCACCGCCGGCGCTCTACAAGTCTTGATCGATCTGTCAATGTGCAYCTCATTGATGCCAATGTTCYTGTCACTATTCGACAGCCACTTTGATCTTGATGAACGTCGGAATTAACTCATTTGCCGCGTTCAAGTTGGCAATTTCTGTGGAAGCCTGACAAACGGCTGTCGGAATGTCTCGTCCATGTCAAATCTTGGTGAGTCTCCGTCCTATGATGGCTGGGTCAACCTTTGACTGGAATACAGTAAGACTCATTGCCTGCATCGGGTCTGTATTGCTTATTTGTTGAGGATGGCGATACCGCAGGCGAATGCTTCAACATTGATTCCACAGTCCACAGCTCTTCTCCGACGGCAAAGGAGGGCCTTTCCATGATAGGACCAATCAAATTCAATGAGTCCGATCGAATAATAAGATGGAATCACAGAAAAATCAAGCGACAATTGGGGATATGAGCTCACGAAACCCCGATTGCCACGCAAGTAGGGTCACTCTTAAGCCAGGACCAAGAGATTAGGTGAAAGAACCATAGGTCCTTCCCCCCACTAGTACTACCACTTTACTACGATGAGCGCCACTATGACCCCTCGAGAGCATCGTGCTCAAGTCGTCGCAACGTCAGCTTATGCAAACTACAGCATCACCATGGTCTCGCTCGGTGTCCAGTTATTCATGGTGATCTACGGCCTTTCAGTCTTCCTGGAAACTCCAAAGGACCTCCGGAAAGGCAGAGAACGATACATTGCGATCAGCTTTCTCCTGCTTGCTCTATCGGCTCTCACTGCGTGCCTGGACATATCTTATATCTTTGGTCTTCTGTTTGAATCGACCTCTGGTATAGAGTACGTTCAGAACGCGGCTGCAAGCGGTAGGAATTGGAACAGATTCCTCAGCCTGGGAGCATTAACGGCGTCCGTTTTGATTGGGGACTGTCTCTTGGTTTGTATACTTCTCTTCACCCCTGAGACTTACCGAAGTGACATGTCTTAAAGGTCTATCGATGCTATGTCGTGTGGTCCCATCGGCCTTGGGTGGCAATTTTGCCCGCACTGACTTGTCTTGCTTCATTCAGTAAGCTACTTCTCCGCTGAGACATGGTTCTATGTGCTAAGTTGATTATCCAGTCCTCAGTGTCTTCACCATCAGCGTCGATCACGGAGCAAAGGAACGAGCGTACGAGACAACGAGGATATTCCTCACTGTCTCTACAAACGTTATGGTCACTACGTTGATATCTTTTTATCTCCTCCGTGCCCGTCGTTCGCTCTCGAAACAACTCCCATCAAGGGAGATGAGCACTTATACAGGCATAGTCGCCATTCTCATCGAATCGGCGCTTCCTCTCAGCGCATTTGGGATCGCATGTGTCATAATTGGATTCGTGGGCGTTCCAAAGACCAATGCAGCCGCTGAACGGTATATCATCTCGTGGTATACATTCACATCACTGTTCTTCTCGTTCTGTGTAAGCCACCCACTGCTTGTGTTCTAACCCGCCTTGTAGGCTGACGTCTCTCTCCTTTGCTCGCCTAGTCGTTGTCCCCTCTTATGATTATCTTCCGTGTTACGACGGGTCGATCCTGGTTGCAGTTCCCCAGGGCCACCGATGGAGCAGTGTCAAACCCTATCAACTTTGGTCAGAAATCGTCCGAATCCTCGTTCCTGCACTCGAGAACAGGACAAGAGCCGCAATAGCCCAAGTTAAGAAGTGGCATATACCGTATGGGTGCAGATGGAGTACCACTGCTGTCCGGCAATCTTTTCTGCTATGAAGCTCATTCCCTAGACTGTTATCAAGTTTTCGGGTCGTTGATTCCCTGTAATATATTCACTCATACGCACAGGGATGTAGCAACTAATAAAATTGTAATATTAGCGATGGAAGACTGCTGATATTCCGCTGGTTCAAGTCATTTAAGGGTGCGATGGCATATGACACGATTAGTGGGCAAAGAATAGGTCAAGAATTCAAGCCTATTTTCTGGTATATCTCTAATTTGATCCATGCTAGAGCTTGGTGCATCTCGTCCGACAAGTCTGAAGTGATCTATGCAAACTTGTTTATATAAAGCACACGGCATAGCACTCTTGAGAATACGGCATACATATTGGGATTAGATTGTGTTTCCCGGCAATAAACTTGACTTTTGACCTATCATTACGATTTCGTGCTCAAGACAATAGATTTTTACGGGGCATAGATAACGATTAGGGTAGGACTGTTCAACTGGTGGGGAATGTCATTTCTACATGGCGACGGGGAGGGGGTCTGGTTGTCGACAAGCACTGTAGCACTGCTCTCATAACTGGAGAATGCAATGACCAAGTGCCTAGCAAGAAAACCAATAACAGTGAGGGGCTGGWAACTTCGACGGGTCGACATCACGACGACCTTGACGGCACATACCCCTTTTTTCATGATATGTTGCGCGCTCCTTGCTTATCATCATGGAAGGACTCTGCATGAGGCAAACCGAACGCSACGGTCAATGAATCGAGAGAAATAATCTTTACTTTCGGTGTGGCGATCCCGACTGAACATGAAAGAGAATTATATATATAGGAACCCAGATTACATCCGTTATAATAAACTAAAAAGACGAAGGAGAACAGGGACACAGGCTACTGAAATATCATCCAGGGAGTAACAATGGGCGCCAATTCGATTAATTAAACCATCCCAGCGCAAGGACGTCCCCAAGGAACCCGGCTGGATCCTCATCTTCAATATCTCCTTCTTCTGCATCCTCCCATTCCTCATCGTCAGCATCGTAATCATGACCGACATCGATCATGTGGCGTGCCCAGTAGACCTTCGGGAGCATGTCGAGAACAACAGTAATATTAGTCCTCGCCTGATCCATAGCTTCGACAAAAACTAGTCGCTCTTGCGACGTCAAAGACCCCAGTAATTCTTCATCTTCAACGCTTTGGGTCTGGAAAGATTGGAAAGTTGGACACGCGCTGTGTGTCGTGGCGTCGAGCTCGTCTTGGAAACGTTTCCAGGTCAAGAGCTCTGGTGCGAGATCGCGGTGGCAGACTGGGGAAGTGACACCGTTCAAATAAATGTTGGATTCAGCGATTAACGGGGTCGCGGTCGCGGTGGTGGTAGTATCGGTGGTTGCGTCAGCCACGGCAGCAGCAGCAGTGATACCAGTGGTGGTGTTGGTGGAAGTCGACGACATCTTGTCTGTCTCTTGTGGCGGAAGTATGATCTAAGAGAAGGTGTACTCATCCTATAGTTCTCACTTTATATACCCTCTGGTTTCCACGAATTCCCTCCCACGGCGGAGTATTAGATTCAACGCTATTTAAGGGATCTACTCGATGGACTATGTTAGTTCCTTTGTCTTCCACAATGCTGAAGTAGCCCGGTGGCATGGCGCGGAGTCAGTAGCCCGGAACAGACAAAGAGTTGGCCGCGCCGGCGTATCTACAATGGACTGATGGACAATGGTCCGAAGTCTGTCCCATTTATTTAACTGGCAGCGCCAGTGCTCGCCAATGACTGACCAAATCAGTGGATAACCAAGTTAATCCACGAATGAACTCACCATGTTTTTGATTGCACGTGTACTCATGTTCTTTTGGTGAGTGCGCTAGCGTGACCGGTGGCATCCGGCATGCCACTTAAGCGCTTGTTAAGCGCCGGCTTTAATGCCAGTTGTAGTGAGAGTCAACCGTACGTTTGTAGAGATAGATTCAACGGTCGCAGGCGTAGTAATCTTGCTATCTGAGTATCTCATGAAGCACAATAGAACCTGACGGCAACAATTGCGAAGTGATTGGCTCCATTGATGACGAGCGAGTGCTTGGACCACTATGGACATGCCGCTTACCGTTGACTACCTATCCTCTCAGATTCGCTCGACTATCATTAGATTCTCTCAGTCCCAACACGTTAGCACGAAAAAGCACTCAAATGTGTGCTGTCGTAACATATTGAACTTGTGAGTAGGCCGGATGGAAGCCCAAGCTGCGCAAGGACGCGTTCTCTCTGAGTAGACTATTTTCGAAAACGAGTATATGAGATTTCGGATGCACTAACTCAGTGAGATAATCAAATTAGCCTTATATACAAGAAAGGCGGGGGCGTAGGATGTTGGGATGTGGTGCATGGTAACATACCAGGAGCAGAGAAACGGACATAGACGTATGAGTGACGCACACTCACGAGCGTATGGAGTGGAATAGGCTAACAGAACCAGTGCACAACATCCTGGAACACCTTGGCTGAATCTTCGTTAGCATGGAAGAGCCCATCTTTCCGGCGTGTCAAGATGGCCTGCTCCACGATTTCGCGCAATCCTGCTCGCCGTTGACGCAGAACTTTGCGAATGACAACGTCTTTGCGACGTTGAGGGATCTGAATACCGAGAGCATGCTCAAGGAATGGCAAGAGTGGACTGATATGACAACGACTTCGAGGTGAAATCGAATCGCTGGTCGCTGTTAACGATGGCCGTAGACATCTCTCCTGCTGGCCGACAGAGTTAGAGGTCGACTTGGGATGAGGTAATTTGACCTAGTGGGGCTCGAGAGAACAAGTCCTCATTAAAACCTGTTACACCCAAAGCCGGTTCTGGACCTTGGTCCCTGGCCGTCCAATTTTGTGGTGCTATAGTGTGGTGGTCATCACTCGGGATTCTGATTGCCACGCTTGCCGTCCGATATTCCCGAAACCCAGATTCGAACCCTGGTAGCACCTGACGATCTATTTTGACGAAGTTATCTCAGATCGCTTTTAATTTCTCGCAGGCTTCGTCCGCCGTTCCACCCTCCTCCTCACTCAAACCAAATCTACTCTAGTCATGCGCGATCATGAACTCGTCGAAATCGATGCTCAGCTGTCCATCTTACAAGACCGCATAGCGCACATAGAAGCCGACCTGGACGAAAAGAAGCGGGAATACGATGGATTAATGGCCAAGAGGGTAGAGTTTGCACCAAAGCTCTGCAGATTGGCAGGTGATCTTCCGACCGAGACTATAAGCCAGATCGTAGAGGCGGCCGTGTTCTCACTCAACGATCCCGTCCCTAGACTTCAGCAGTTGACGAATATTCGTCTGCTCGACTCGAGGTGGAATCGAATCGTTCTTGGTAACCCCTCGTTTTGGAAGGAGGTCACTCTCATAATTGGGAACGAACACCAGTGGAGATGTGCTATAGATCGAACCGAAAAGAGGATTGGAGAAATACCCAAGCTTCATGTTCACATCGAGATGAAACACGACGACCCCAACCTCCTGCCGGACGACATCGTCACATTCCTATCCTCGAACGCCAGCAAGGTTGCTACGTTCAGCATCCAAACCGCGGTTCGGTTTTACAAGATCATGGCGCAGATAATGCACCAATACCCTGCGATTTTCTGGACATCTTTATCCTCTGCGAAGATTTTCTCGTCCAAATACCAGCAAAACGATGGGTCAGCATCCGATATATTCCTTAGCCCAAAGCACTTTCCGGCTCTCCATGAGCTCGAAGTGAACGCTGCACTGCCGTTAAACGCCGATTTCTGGGAATTTCTTGGCGTTCCCTGGTCCCAGCTCACATCCCTTACAATTGGCGGATCCACCAGTCCATTTTCCGACTGTTTCGTCAATTTATCGAAATGTGTCGGAGGTCTTGAGCATCTCTCCATCGCTATGGATGAACTTTCATTTGGTTATTACCCTCGGTTAGCCAACAGCCAGACCTTTACATTCAGCCGCCTTCGAAGCATTGTTCTTCACGTTGCATACCGATGCGACCCTCTCGGAGAGTTCTTTCACCGACTCATCGTCCCCGCGCTCGAATCCCTCAAATACACGGATGACGTGCAGTACATAGATCCCGCCTTTCCTTGTCGGATGTTGGATGCATTCGCATCGATGGTGGAGAGATCTTCGTGCAGGCTCCTCGAGGTGAAGATACAGCTGAACGATCGGTCCTCGTTGATGGACAAAGATGCCCTCTTTCGATTTCTTCGATCCACGCCTTACCTCAAGATATTCAACCTCTCCGTCCCAAATTTGTCGGGAGCATTCCTCCTCGACATGGAAGATCACCAGTTCGTTCAGAATCTCGAAAGATTCTCGCTGACTGCTCTCCGTCCTCATGTCGACTCAAGAGTATTAATGAAGAATTTCTCCAAATGGGGTGAGAAACGTGTCAAGAGTCAAGCTAATACAATTGAGCAGGGAGAGAGAGGCGATGCAGATGGTTCGGTCTCGACCAACGTTGATAGGAGGTGTCGGTTGGAAGCAAGGCTCTGCGTTGAAGAGGTAGAGGTGGTCCGCACTATTAGAATGTAGCGGAATTCCGTGATTTCTCATCAGCGTTGACATAATTTTACGTAGTTAAATTCATTGCAGAGGTGAAAATACCACCACTCGAAAGCTGCCCCGAGGACTTTCAGAGAGAGGCCAGCGAGAGGGAAGGTCGAGGCAAGAAAGGTGGAGCGGCCGCTGTTGAGGATGATGGCGGCTTGATGGCGGCATTCAAATTGATCTGATTCCGCCACGGTGCGCCTCAGGTTTCGAAATTACGCCCCCATGCTCTCTCTTCCCTTGCACGGCCGCTTAGCAGTCTGTTATCTGCCCCGGGTTAGAAACGCTAATAATCAAACCCAGCTCTCATGTAAACTGGTYGAAAAAGGGGTGGTGGACGGATGCGCTCATACAGCGTAAGCAATACGTTGCGTTTGAATATGCTCAAAAGAAAGGATTCCGTACTATGAGCCCGGGTAAGCCCTCGAAAGGCTTCCTCCTATCTTGTTCCCTTCTAACACAGCTTGTGGTAGCTGGCATAGTGAATAGAGAGGTAAAGATGATCTCCCTCCTGTTTGGCGCCGATGGAGGCCTCCTTCCCGTTGTCGACAGCTTAGGATACCTCGCTGTGGGGTATCTGTTGACCGGCCTTATACATCGATATTATTTCGGTTCCAAGACGAAACACCCGCTACCGTTGCCACCGTCGCCTCCATTCTCAGGGCATCTGGGGAATGTTCTGAAGAATAGATTCCCGTACCTATTATATCATGACTGGGCGAAGGAATGCGGTACGTTCGCTCTCGTATCCTGGATTTCAGCAGTTGACATGCTTTTGTAGGTACCGATATTATCTCTACCCAGGTTGAAAACAAAACCATTATTGCTCTCAACTCATTAGAAGCCGTGACAACGGTCTTGGAGCACAGATCGACGATGTACTCTGACCGGTCGGTCGAATTCTTCAACTACGCTCGTTTATCCCACTGGTACTCAACCTCCTTCCCCTCAGGGTTCAAGACGTCATGAAGTGCGATGTGTGAGTTCCCTCCAACTAGAGAGTGTTTGATGTTTCTAACCGGCTTCTTGGCTCTGTGCCTCGTAGCATGGGATGGGGCTGGATGATGTCTAGCCTTCCGTACGGCGACCGATGGCGCAAGGAACGATCCCTCTTCCAACACCATCTGCAACCYTCAAGTGCGAGAACACACGGACCCAGGTGCCTACGCTTCGTACGCGGAATGCTTCTACCCCGGCTGCTTGAAGGTCCGAGTGAGGTCATACCGATCATCAGGCAGTATGTTCCCCATTCATAGTTCGCTCGCTCGCCCCAAGCCTAACGGAATCATTCAACAGATTTCTCGGTGGCCTCACCTTGTCAGTAGCGTACGGAATCAACATCCAGTCGAAGAACGAYCCGTATGTTCGACTTGCTGAGAAAGCGATTGCTGGAGTTCGTCTTGCAGAGATCGAAGACACRTACCTTGTCGACTCGTATCCAATTCTCAAACATGTTCCATCGTGGGTCCCTGGAGCGTCATGGAAGAGGAACGCGTTGAAATGGAAGTCATGGGAAGAAGAGCTGCGAGAGAAGCCATTTGACATGGCACTGAAAAGCATTGTAAGTCATTGACCCATCTTCGCTCGTCTTCAGTCCAGTGGGGTGACATGCGTCCGTTGTGTAGAGGAGCGGAAAGTTCAAGCCTTCCTTCACCTCAGAGGCCGTTAAGGCGTTAGACCTCGAAGCCAATGTTGAGGACGTGAATGCGATTCGGAACGTCGCTGCAATGATCTACGCTGGTATGTTCGCTCCCGTCNAANATCGCTYTCCRTWGYCACATATTTTGASCAAMTCTTTGAATAGCGGGAGCGGATACCCTCGCCTCAAGYATTTCGACGTTCTTCCTCGCCATGCTCATCCGCCCAGAGGTTCARATCAAGGCTCAAGCTGAATTGGATCAAGTTRTAGGYTCACATCGACTACCGACACTCGACGATCGCCACAACTTGCCYTAYATTACAGCYATCGTGAAGGAGGTGATGAGGTRTGTGCAGASGAAATTTAGTTATYCWAGGTCTCATTCTAAGSGTTTCTATYTCTACCTTAGATGGCAGCCYCCCTGTCCGACTGCCCTTCCTCACCTTGCAAGTCAAGACGACGATTATAAAGGGTATCGCATTCCTGCTGGGTCTATCGTCATTGGGAACGTRTGGTACGTCCTYGAGCTGCACGAYTMGTGGYAYTMCRAGCTYAGAATTGATYTSRACACAGGGCAATMTTRCATAATGAGGAAGATTTCCCGGARCCGRCAATGTTTAAACCTGAACGATTCCTCCATCCCGATGGTCGTCTGAACAGGACCGCGATCGATCCTGCTAGCGTCGCTTTTGGGTTTGGACGTAGGTAAGCAGGCTTTCTATTGGGACTGCRCAGCYCGGCTGTCCATCGTSACGTCGCATTCYCATCTTAACCGCAATGCTTGTTTTCCCTCAGGGCCTGTGCTGGGAAGGATTTAGCGCTATCGACGATGTGGATCACGATCGCCTCTGTCCTCGCGGCCTTTAGTATCGAAAACGGAGTGACGGAGACCGGGAAACCGATTGACCCGCAAGTTGAATACCTTCCAGGAATAGTTAGGTCAGTCTCAATCGACTCRAACCTTAGGAAAGCGAACGAGAACTCATATCTTGAACCATTCAGGCACCCGGCGCCATTCAGAGTCACGATGAGAGCTCGATCGGAGGAGATGGCCAGGCTTGTTCGGGATTCTGAAGAGCGTGATGCTTTGTGAAGCATTGTGGAGAGGTGTAAGTTACTTAGAGTGTCATACTAATGTATTGTAACATTTATTGGGGACAGCGTACAATTCGGTTTCTTTCTCTCCCTTTCGCATCGAATGCTCTCTATGCTACCTTCAAAGGGTTATTGTCTTCCCACAACATATTCCTATGGATCCAATTTCCGAGGGGGGACGGTATTTCAATCTGGCTTGCCACCTCAAATCCTAGGTACTGGTAATACGACTCCTAGAAGACGTTCGACTTATGTCAACTTGACATCGCCTATAGCGTTAGGGTTTAGAACTTACAAGAGCTTCGGTCCAYGTTGTGAGAAAGACTCCCGTKTTGTCCGCACTCGCCTACAGAACAGAGTGAGGTGATGAACTCTGCTGCGTTCTTTCAGGATTACCCACCTTTTTCTGCAGCTCCCTCATCAGTGCAGTTGCGTATCCTCTTTTTTGATGCTCTGGATCTGTTGCTACGAGTATCGGAAGCCAGCTATCGACTGGCTGTGGGACATGTTACACGTTGGCCTCTCAACACAAGATGACGAAGTTTTGCCTACCTTCTGTTGACCGATCGACTCGTCTATGGATTTCTCTACAAGTGGGCTGTACTGTGCACGCTRGTTATGAAACATGTTCTCGAATGGGTCCTTGAACGTACAGTTTGACTCCTCCACTGTAAATTCTCCGGAGAAAGAGAACCAAGATAGTCAGCAAGACCGAGAGCACGCTGAGCCTCACTRTCCACATCAGAAGTAAGGGATCAAAACCATCTCTCTCCGAACAACGGGATCGTACCTTCCCATGGGCACCACGCCGGGTCCAAAAGCAACAACAACGGACACAATAGACCTATCTTCATCTGCCCGTTCTTTRGACTGATCAGGATCGAACACGACCCAAATCTTGCCTTCTAAGGCACCTGCGCGAACTCCTAGACGGTGCCACCTTTCTTCTATAGCACGGTTTGAGTCGCTCATCATGGCCACGAGGAGTTCTGTGTGGTCGCAGTGAGATTGGAAGCTCATTAATCAGATTGGGCTCTTACGGCCTTCATGGGCTCTCAAAAGCAATTGGATAATGCCCTCGATCTGTGCATCTGCGATACGAACTCGTCAGCCAGAAGTATTGGGAAGCCTTGATCTGAGAAAGGCACACACCCGAGGGATCCTCAAGGAGATGTACTGCCACCATGATAGCGGGATCTGGGGATGGTAATGGAGTACGCTGTTATTCCTTCCCGAACTTATAGTATTCTTAATTCCCGCCGTTGATCGAAGTTTGATCTACGAAGTGGGATGTGTATTTTGCCACTTGGAATGGGCGGTAGAAGTTTGTTGAAAAGAGCCGGAAATGCCGCAAAAGAGGAGATAGAAGCCGAAGAATTCCAGTCTATCAGCGCTCAGATATCATTCAGAAGTAGATGCTTCTCTCTGCACGGTTGCTGTTGCTTGGATCCACGGTAACGCTCGCACTACAGTCATTCTTGCTTCAACAATTTCGATTACGCAATGCATTTGGCAAAAGTGCGATAACTTTCCGGGCTACAGCACTTGGTAACGATCTTTTGCGTAGTGCTGCCTCGAATAAGTAGTGTCCGCGAGCTCGCTGATGCGATTTCATTCGCATCCACGGAAAGCATCGATTGAAATTCAATTATACAGACCCTGTTACATGTACGAAGCACTCGGAGTCTTCAATTTCTCGCCAGCCCTGAATTCCCTCCATCTCAGGGATGATACCAAACTTATTTGTTCTCCGATCTGTCACTGCGATCTAACTTCAAGAGATAACGAACCAATGTATAGAACTGCTGGAGAGCATCCAGCGCTACCGTGCTCACGCATACCAAAAAGAGGGAGATGAGTCCATAACCACAACTTTGTATAGTTTCTTCCTAGGTTGGACGTCTTTGACATTCAACGAAAAGATAACCACATATATCCATATGAACCTATTAAATCTCAGGAAGTATTCGAGAGAGTAGAGCCATACCAAGAAAGAATTCGGAGAGTGAAGCCCTAACAAAGGCAGCGTCGGGATAGNTGAATGAAGGCTGATTTGTTACCCTAGCCTTGTTTGTTGCGTAGGAATTTGACGTGCTTATCAAGAATGCTCCTTGGAAGGGGATCCGTCGAAACAGCGTTTCAGGTACGAGGGTCCAGTTCGACTAGTTTCCATGGGCGCGTACGCATACATGCTATACACACACGAACGCACACACGCACGTGCACGCACGCACACACATCGGCTTTGTGCTTTGTATCATGGCTTACGGAGGCTAGGGATTCATCTGAGGTCCTGCATTCGGATGTTTGGGATTTTATGATAATCAACGAGAAGCCAAAACCACCTAAACTCTCTTCGACGCGGCCTGAGTTTCGGATTGTGATGATAGTCAAGGAATGCATTTACAGGGGAATGGGGAGCGCTTCTTGGAATCAAAGATCCGCACTTATTATTAGCTGTTCCCACAGCGCCCACTGAAGGAGCTTCGGTAAGAATCAGAGAGTTAGGAACTCTGTATGGTAGATAAGGTTACTGCTAGTACTACTACGGGAAGCCATTCTATACTTATATCCTAGAGCCAGAAGATTGATGTCGATGGATGCGTACCAGTATTCTCTGTTTCTTGAATCGAAGATCAACACCTGGGACACATAAAATATCATTCGCGGTTCTAGGTCATTGTTCCATGCATAGGCTATAACGTATTTATTGCACTGCAGTATACATATGTCGATACATTCTGCCAAGTAATAGTCCTAGCAATAGGCCTATCCATGTGGCATAGTCACTCAACTTGGAAATGAAATGTTCCTTGCAAGACCAGAAAGTAAACAAGTTATCAACAAGTCCCATGCCGCACCATATCATGTACATCTCCCTCATACGATCACACACGTCCAAAAAACCGTACTCAACCAATTCTCTATCTCCATCAATCACAATGTATACTCATCCGACATATTCAAATCCTCAAACAGATTAATCAGCTTATCCGTCGTAACCCTCCCGTCAGGCTGCACCTTAACAGGAGTAAGTTTACCCAGCTCCAGCGGCCTGTGTACCACAATGTCACGGTCCGGGGCAGAGCGATGCATCATCCGAACCTCGACTCGTGGAATCGGGAGCCCGAGTCGGGTGCGAGCGGCGCCGAATTGGTTGAAAGCGGATACTGCAGCGGGGTCGCAGAGCCACCAGTGCTCGAGGCGGACGTGTCGGAGGTTTGGCAGCAACACCGTGGCATTGAAGGGMTWMGRGATTCGAGTTCGACGACGACGACGGGGTGAGCCTGGACTCGCTGCCAACCTGCGCCGTAAGAGGGGGTAACGGACTGGAACATTTGAGATGCAAGTTTTTCAGCCCATCGAATTGCCTCAGAAAGCCGATGTAGGCGTCGTGGATGTGAAGCGCGAAGTCAGGTGAATACTGCGAGTACATGTCCAGCCAAGCATCGGGCGTAGGCTTGGGGATCTTCACTTGGAGAGCGCCCTTCGTAAACAAAGCCAGCCGGTTTACGTTGTTCAAGTGGTTGGCTCGACCGCAGTCCCTGAACGAGAGGCTTGAGTAACGGTAGTTTGCTTCGGCATCGTTTTGGTCGAATCCGGATGAGAAAGTGAGAGCGAACTCTTCGTGGCACTTTCCGGAGATGCGGAGGTTCGTTCTAGGGCAGAGCGTCGTAGTAGTGCTAGCAGCAGTAGCCTCGTKAGAGTTCTTCCAAACACCTGCGACGAGTCCCGAGAGCTTTTTGGCTATATGTTCGATTTTGAACGCATCAGTGGGGTCGGTGTGAACGCCATCGCACTTAAGCACCAAGCTCCTGCAAGACTCTGGCAGCGGGGGATTATCATCAAGAAGGCGGATGTAGCTGTTCAGGGTGCCTTCGAGTTTCAGCTTCTTCAGGTGAGCAGGGAAAGACCGACGTCCAGAAAAGCCCGTGGTAGCAGTGACATCGAGATCGGCGTCGCTTGGATCCCCCAGGTTGAAGTATCCCATTTCAAGTTCCTCGAGGGCTTGTGTGCTGATTCCGTCCGTGACAATTCCCCACCACTGGAGCAAAAGGGGCAAAGTGTTTGAGTAACGGCTCGAAGGGCTGAAGGTTACGTTGAGYTGCACGAGCTTTGGGAGGSAGACCAGTGTCGGATCGATRTTACAGTCCCGAAGCCGCAAAGAGCACCTRGAAACACTGCGTTCTTCGAACAAGCGTTTTCGTAGCTGAAGACAGTGGATGGGAGTACCGAAGCTAGCGATGTTGCAGAGCCTCACATGCGATAGCTGGGGTACTGGTTTCGCGAGAGCGTCTAGTATGAACGGCAAGTCGTCTTTCGCTGATAACCAGTCCAGGCCTAGATGCGAGAGACGGTGAGTCTGGGTGAGGAGTTTCTTGATGCGTGCGTTACTTTGACGGTTCAATTCACTGTCACTGTCAGGCTCGTACTCCTTACACAATTCACTATCCACTTGCAATGGCGCGTCCTTTGTACGGGCGTAGATGTCCTCGAAAGCGGTTGGGTGTGGATCTTCCGGGTAGAGAACTGAGGACCAGAGGGAGGGGCAGTCTAAAGCTGCGTGTCTAAACGGTGAAGAGATGTGAGAGAGTAGGACGAGTTGTTTTTTTCCGCGAGGACCGCGGTGTTGATATTCTTGCATTGTCATGATAGTCTTGATGATTTCTTTGTAGATATCGGGAGGGAGACGTGAGACGAGAGGTTTAGACTCGTAGTCTTTGGTGGTGTTAGATGCTTGCTGTGCGGCGGGCATTGGTATTAGAACGTTGAAGCGGAAGTTTGGGTATTTCTGTGTCAAGAGCCTTTAACTTTACGCGCTTTATATACGGCGCATAATCGCGTCGTGGCTTTGACACCTATTGTCGAGCCAAGCCGCATAGCACAAAGCAAGACAATTGGACCGGGAGCAATGGGCCTTTGTGATAGTCGCGGGCTTGGACCGTTTGTACCCGCGGGCTGTGGCGAGCTGATGACGATGTCCGAAGGGCGCTGACTGATCCATCTCCCTGATTCGGCCGAACGTGGATATTTTCGCACGGGATTTTGCCGGAGTCGGGTGTGATGACGCATCGAGTTTCCTCTTCACTCAAACGTCCGTCGGGGAGAAGAGCAGAGTAGAGACTCGAGGATGAGTCCACCCTCGTCCGTCCTCAACGCTTGGCGGCTGGCAGCAGCCCGCTGCGGCCCCTCGTCGTCGTCGTCCGCGACGTCGACCACACGAACCCTTGCATCGACCTTTCCGTGGAGCCGACACCAGTTGTCGTCGTCTTCTGCGAGAGCAAGACTTTATTCGACCGGGTTGGGGCCGTTAAGGCCCTCTGGACCGCTAGGCTATCCTAGGTGGATTAACTCGAAGACGGGGCAGGAAGGAGGAGACGGGGATGGGATTCCGGAAGATGTAGGCAAGGAGAGCGGGAAGGAGAATGTGGAGAGCGGCAAGGAGAAAGAGTCTTCCGGTGAACCAGAGGGCTCCTCCTCGTCTTCGCCTTCGTCGTCGGAAGGCTCGGGAGCGTCTTCCTCGTCATCATCATCGTCYTCSTCSTCGTCACCGCCGCCACCGTCGTCCTCGACTCCACCTTCGTCAGGCTCTTCCTCGTCAAGCAATAATGGCAGCACGGGGAGCAGCAGCTCGGTCATCAAACCCACTATTCCCTCGTCGTACCCCTACCCACTCCTGGCTCTCCCTATTGCAAGGAGACCGCTCTTCCCAGGATTCTACAAGGCAGTGGTCATTCGCAACCCGGCCGTCGTCTCCGCTATCAAGGAAATGATGAAGCGCGGCCAACCCTACCTCGGTGCTTTCCTCCTCAAGGACAAGTCTTCTTCCCCGTCATCGGCATCAACAACTACGGCTACCTCGGACTCTACTTCAACGTCGGCTTCTACCGCACCCTCGGAAGAAAATGAAGACAAGGAACCTATCGTTATACGCGAAGCGCGAGACGAGGATGACAAGGACGTTATTGATAGTCTGGACGAAGTCTACGATGTTGGTGTGTTTTGCCAGGTTACGAGCGTGTTCGCTGCTGCACCCCCCAAGTCCGACTCTTCTTTGGCCCCTGCCAAAGACAAGGATGCTGCTGCCGCTCCCCAGGAAGAGGCGCTGACCGCTGTTCTGTACCCCCACCGCCGGATCAAGATTACAGAGCTGGTCAAGGCCGGACCTGGTGGTGAGCAACAGCAGGTTTTGAAGGTGGACGAGAAGGACGTCGAGTGGGTTGACCATGTTGAGGTTGGGGACAAGAAGATCCAGTTGCCTGTGACGCCTCCTGCGTCGCCTGCTCCTGGTGAAGAAGGTCAGTGTTTCCTCCTCTCAATATCTCTCGCATGATACTGATAACGTCGTACGCTTATCTAGCTTCTTCGACTCCCGCCGCCTCGGAGGACTCTGCCGCCGCCGCCGCTCCTCCTCCCTCCTCTACTACCCCTCCCCCTCCGGCTGCAACCCCCACCACYTTCCTGAACTCCTACGCCGTCTCCCTMGTTCGCATCAAGAACCTGCCGACCGAGGCTTACACCAAGGATGACCAGTACATCCGTGCCTTCACCTCTGAAATCGTCTCCGTCTTCAAGGACATTGCGCAGCTCAACCCTTTGTTCCGAGACCAAATCACCAACTTTTCCATCAACCAAGTCACTTCGGCGAACATCTTTGACGAGCCTGATAAGCTCGCCGACTTTGCTGCCGCTGTTTCCTCCGGGGACCCAGGCGAGCTGCAGGGGGTGTTGGAGAGTACAAAGGTGGATGAGAGGTTGAGGAGGGCGTTGACGGTTCTCAAGAAGGAGTTGATTAACGCCGAACTGCAGTCCAAGATCGCTAGGGACGTCGATGGCCGTATCGCTAAACGCCAGCGCGAGTATTACCTCATGGAACAAATGCGCGGGATCAAGAAGGAGTTGGGACTCGAATCTGACGGGAAGGACAAGCTTATTGCTCAGCTCAAGGAGAAGGCTGCGAAACTCAATATGCCGGAGGTCGTTAGGAAGGTGTTTGAGGAGGAGTTGAACAAGTTGCAGGGACTTGAGGCTAGTACGAGCGAGGCGAACGTTACGCGGAACTACCTCGATTGGTTGACTGTGTTGCCTTGGGGCGTGCATACTCCGGAGAATTACAACCTTACTCGTGCAAAGGGTGTCTTGGACGCGGACCATTACGGTCTCAAGGAAGTCAAGTCAAGGATCCTCGAATTCCTGGCTGTCGGAAAGCTTAGAGGTACCGTCGAAGGCAAGATCATCTGTCTTGTGGGACCGCCTGGGGTTGGCAAGACGAGTATCGGGAAGAGCATCGCGCATTGTGTTGGGAGGCGGTTTGTTAGGTTCAGTGTGGGAGGGTTGACAGATGTGGCGGAGATCAAGGGTCATAGGAGGACGTATGTTGGTGCCTTGCCCGGGAAGATTGTGCAGAGTTTGAAGAGGGTGAGTCGCCGTTTCGGTCTCCTACGTTTATCTACCTCTTTCTATCCTTTGAGTCCAGAAAGCTGACGTAGAGAACGGRTATTAGGTCGGAACRGAGAACCCAGTCGTCGTCATTGACGAAATCGACAAGATTGGAACTGGACGTGGGGTTAATGGTGATCCTGCCAGCGCCCTCTTGGAGATGCTCGACCCAGAGCAGAACGCTAGCTTCTTGGACCATTAGTGAGTTCCTCGTTTTCCTCATCTCTTTCTTTTCGGTTTCTCCTTCTCCTTCGTTTTTTGCTCGCTTGGGTTCGCACCCCACTTCTGAGTGTTTGGGAATCTTCAGACGGACGGCGCGTGGAGTATGGGTGGTGCCGCTTTCGAGCTAGGGAGTGAGGACCAGGAGAGTTGGATATGATGATTTTTACGTCTTTACCACATTCGGATCCCACCAGCTCATCGAGCCTGGGTGTGACTGACTCAATCGGAAACTCTGATCCACTCCTTTCCTCCCTTTCTCCCTTGTTCCCTTTATCTTACCCTTTCCTTCTTCCCCGTATCTCGAGTCCGTGCTTACTAACGACGAATCGCATTTTATTCCAGCTTGGACGTCCCCATCGACCTCTCACGCGTCCTCTTCGTGTGTACCGCCAACACCCTCGACACCATCCCTGCACCTCTGTTGGATAGGATGGAGGTGTTGGAGGTTAGTGGGTACGTGAGCGAGGAGAAGAGTGTTATTGCTAGGCGGTATTTGGGTGAGTGGCATTTCCATCTAATGTCGTTTCGTCGTTCTCGTTTATTCGACAACCCGTGTTCCGGCCTTTGTCGTTGTCATTCTGAGAGGGTGGTTGGGAGTCGCGGGGGGAGAAGGCACTTGAACGACGAATTTTGGTCTTGTAGGGGCCATTGACACTGGGACATCGATGATGCTTTACTGGTTGGTTCTGATCTCCCACTCGGCTGTATGTTGAGTGGGTGTATGATCGGCATTTAACTCTCTTCTGAATCGTGTCCCTTGTCTCTTGTTCTTCTCTTCTTTCTCCCTTCCCTTTTTTCATCTCTTCGTCGCATAACCGACTCTCGAACATGAACTGACATGCAAATCTTTTACAGGCCCTCAAGCTAAAGCCTCTTGCGGTCTTGGAGACGCAGATGTGGAGATTTCGGAAGGAGCTGTCGACGTTTTGATCAAGTGGTACGCGAGGGAGAGTGGTGTTAGGAACTTGAAGAAGTACATCGAAAAGGTGCGTCATTTTCACTCTCATTGAAGAAGCTAAAACTGACGTTCGTCTCGTTCCTCCCTGACAGATCTACCGAAAGGCAGCATTGAAGCTCGTGGAAGAGTTGGGTGAAGAGACCTTCCCTGAGCCTCAGGCTGCTGCCGCCGCTGCTGGTTCTGCTGCTGCCGCGGAGAAGAAAGAAGAGGGCGCTTCAGCTCCTGCCTCCGAGACTGCTTCCGAACAGTCCAAGGACGACTCTCCTGCTCCCTCGTCAGAGACTTCAACACCTCCCGTTATCGAGAACCTTCCCGAACCGAACGAAGATCTTCCTAAAGAGACCACGACGAAGGAGCGGAAGCCGATGGTTATCCCCGATACTGTACATCTGAGGATCACTCCCGAGAACCTGAAGGAATATGTCGGACCGCCGGTGTATCAGAGGGACAGGATGTTTGGTGGTACGACGAGGCCCGAGGCTCAGCCCACCGAGACCGAGAAGCAGGATGGGTCTGAAAAGGAGAACGACAAGGGCAGCAAGAAGGGAACATCATCTTCGTACGACACCGAAGCTCCTCCAGGCGTAAGCACCGGTCTCGGGTACCTCGGGAACGGTAGCGGCGCCGTCATGCCCATCGAAGCTGTCGCCATGCCCGGCAAAGGGTCCCTCCAACTCACCGGCAAGCTAGGCGAAGTCATCCGGGAGTCTGCGCAAATCGCTTTATCCTGGGTTAAAGCCCATGCGTTTGATTTGGGTGTCACAAATACGCCTAACGAGACGTTGCTTTTGGATAAGGATATTCATATCCATATGCCGGAGGGGGCTGTGGGCAAGGACGGCCCGTCGGCGGGGACTGCGATACTTGTTGCACTTGTTAGTCTGGTGACTGGCAAGAGGGTGCACGGGGATACTGCGATGACGGGTGAAATGAGTTTGACGGGGAGGGTGTTGGCAGTGGGTGGGTTGAAGGAGAAAATTTTGGCTGCGCATAGGGCAGAGATGAAGACCCTTATCATTCCCGGTGCGAATAGGATGGACGTGGAGGAGAACGTGCCGGATAGTGTGAAGGAGGGGATCAAGTTTGTCTATGTCGAGAGCGTGAATGAGGTGCTAGAGGAAGTGTTTGCCATCAAGGTTGGAGAGAGGGAGAGGAAGTGGAAGGAGGATACGAAGTACGAGAAAGAGAAGGAGTGGAAGAAGGAGAAGCACTCGAAGGAGAAGGAAAGGCGGAGGGAATGATCAAGTATAGAGTAGATGCTGACTCTCTCGTTCACTATTTTTTTTTGCATTTCTTGCTACTTACATCCATACACATTTGTACGAACGACTAGAGCCCCCCTCATAATGACTATCGTTTCTATACATACATACATAGGTAGTTAGTATACTGATGATTGATTCATCGCATAGCGCCCCCGCACATTGGTTGCTYCCACCACTCCCATTAATACTSCCGTCCGTAAYAGTGGCGTCTGACTTGTACAAATCCGACTTTGTGGGCGTGCACTGTGGTGCASTGTSGGCGMSYCYRGMYMCWAGYTCTGCAAGTTCGAATTTG
>SDEE01000177.1:23166-34236 GCA_004126415.1 Candolleomyces aberdarensis
TACTCTCGTGATCGTCTACTCACCCTTCTTTCCAGGTCCCAAGTMTATGCACTACAGACGTTCTTCACGAAGACTGGCCRTCGGTACAAAGTTTAGATTTATGGTTCTCGAACGGACGATGTTGCCGARGGTACTGCGGCGGGTCGCAAAAGGCCAAGACCACGTTCCTCCTTGTAACTGGCACGGGGCCTGGCAGCATGCTTGATAGGGCTCCGCCATCTGTATGCCTGCGGCGTGTTACCACCCAGGTTGTCTCGGTATCACCCGGCCAGTCGCTTTGAATCACCTCTTTCCTCTCCGTTGTCGCAGAAGTACTAGGCACTGAAAGCATGGACTCGCGACTGTCTTTGGCTTTGACTGGGAGAGATTTAGATTGGATGGGAGAAGTAATAACSCRAGTGTAAGGTAAGATGGAGGGTTAAATTAGACAAGGGAACGGCCGCTACGAGAACCATGCNAAATGCCTCGGCCCTTGCCGTGCGAAGCATCGGCCACTCGCCACAGGTGTACCCTTTGCGGTAGTCAGTACCCTATCCTCCACTACTACTTCCCCAAGTTCCCACTCAGCGCTCAACACCATGCGAATCTAGAGAAAGTAGTCATTGATTCACGAACTTCCCCTCAAAGTTGCGTGCACTCACTTTTCGTTATACAGCCATTCAGCGATGGGACCGCYTCTGTACCATTTGACCGATGGTAAGTGATCTTCAGGGTGCACGGTCGCGGCCCCGATTTCTTCACCCGCCACCTTCAATTCATTCGGTAAATTCCACACCTGGATYCGTTGAATTCCAAGGTCGTTTGCATATTCTGCAATGCAACCCAACAATGAGCGCAACAGTTCTTCCTTCGAGCACCTCAACCGAGTAATTGACAAGGTTTTTGGTGACCCAGCGTATAGTTCGAATGTCCACGACGCRAAAGCATCGCTGCTAGGCCCGCCGTCTGGCGGGCTGGGAGATGAGAGCAAGGCACCRTAGTATGGGGGTGGGCGCTCCTTGCGGTTGACGAACCATTCTATCCCGTCGCGCTGCAGAAATTCCGCTATGCCCTTTCGGGGGAGAAACGTGAATGCAGTTGAGGTGGATGATTGCGGCTTCGAAGGAATCTCCTGCAGGATAAGTTCCGAGTCTTGATTCCACCATTCTTTGGTTTGCTCTTTACTGAGCAAAGTCCACTGATCCTTTCGAACTTCGTCTTTGGTCCTTTCTAGGACTGCTTTAACATCCCAAGTCGACACAGTGTAGGGATCGACTGTCCAACCATCAACACCCGGAGCAGGCCCAGAAGCCTTGTAGAAAGTAGACCCAATGTCGCTGTAAAGAACGGACATAATCCCYGATACAAAACCTTCCGGTACAGCCGGAGGTTGGCCCCAAGAATTAGGGAAAGCTGACGGGAAAAATGATGTGGGCCCTAATACCCAATGCAACAGGCTCATCATATGCTTCGCGTACCCCTTACCCCGTTTCTCTGGAGGGGTATACACATCGGAGACCACGTAGCCTACTTCCTCTTCGGTGGTGAACTCGYCAGAAGGTGTTCTTTGGAAAACGAAGACCTCCCGGCGCAGGCTAGAAATAGAGTGGGTAGATGAATGAAGCGGCTTGAGCGAATTCAGAATCCACGACCTACGTTTCACATGAGCACATAAAATCGAGGGTGGCCGGGTCATGTCGGGGAGCAAGAACCCTGATTTAATGCGCCGTAAATAAGCTACACTCTTGAGGTGAAGGAGGGGCAAATTATAATCCATACCATGTCGTCCACTTGCCATCAGCTGCGATCTCTTTGCCTCCCATTGTATTCGACTCGTCGATGTAGTGTTCGAGGGGGTATCTTTTCCTCTTACCCCACTCCTCATAGGACCGTCTCCTTGATTCAACGGCTTGTGCATGGGTGGCAGGGAATATMGAGAGCTGGTAGAGCATTGCGGTTGACACGATTAGATGGTTTTCAGGATGTGACTCGTAACAAGATAGAGAATAAATCAGATAGTCGCGCGGACGAACGAATTACAGCTGCCGAGTAAACGATAGACCGGATTCCATTTTCCCCTGCCTTTGATATTTATTTAGTGTCGTACTCAACCAAACACTCGAACGGAGCTGAATGTCAGCGTCGCGACGTTCCAAATGACTGAGAATGAGCGAAGTGGCGGTCGGAATCGGGAGGGTACGCCCAGTTTTGGATGACCTATTGTTTTCGACGCTCCAAAAGTAAATATCGAAACCGAAATGAAACGGAAATCGGTCCATAGTTTCCTCGACAGCCGTAAGGGACCTTTCACGTGTATCCACAGTCGTTCGCATAAGTTCTGTCAGTTGCGTCTTTTGCTCGAGCAGAATGATGTGACACAATGACTCTTAATGCCACGCTAGACCCAACGTCAGACCTGCCTCCGAGCCTGATCATGAACAACATGTTTAACCACAATCGACCCAATTTGGTGGTGTAACAGTCTTGACAGCGGTTACATTCCGTCTCGCGAAAAACGAAACTGACAGAAGTTATGCAAACGACTGATATTCGATGCCCGCTTTAACTTGGCCCTTTAGAGCTCAACTTCGTATATATTCGAGTGGTAATTATATTGACACATAAACATGACCCTGATCGGTGGAATAATATTAGTACTAGGAGTCCGTGTAGTAAGTATGGTAAAGGTCCGTCATGTTTTCTTCACGTCATGTCCGAATCGCGAGTCCAAGGGGACATATCAAATAGTCATAAATCAGTGACAATGGTCACTTTGAGGCAATCGTAAGCTAGAAGCCGCAGACTAGCAGTGCCAGGAAGACTAATGGCAGTTACACATCAATGTTAGCAATCATGAATATGAGAGGATCGCTTGAACGTACGTCTCTTGGTGAAGGTGCGGTCGTCCGTTGATATTTGGGAAGTCCCAGGCAGGTCGCCACATCGACAACTCGATAGCCTGCAGCTTTCAGTTTGGGAAGGATAGCAGGAAGAACAGTGTACCTGTTTTAGGGGCTCAGTGTTCTATTCGGACGCAGAGATCACGTAAGACAAACTGACGCTGTCGATGCTAGAGTACGAAAGAAAGCGAATCAATGAAGTGAAATGACAAATGAAGGGAAGCCTCTTACAGTAAGTTTCATGGTTCAACGGCAGAATTGTACTAGGATGTTGTTGAATCTTTTGCTGGTACAGATTAATAGATTGTTGAGCACTCGCTCCCATCGAGTCCTGCGAGCTGTGAGCAGCGAATAATGTGTGTAAGTTAATGCTCAAAAGAGGTCACGGATCCAAGAAACTCACTCGAAGTCCCAAGTTACAACGGCCTGTCCACGAACGCGAGCCGCTTCGAGCACGAGGCTGTTGTATGATCCGTATGCTACGAGAAAACGGTTAGACGTGAGAGCAGTTCTCCCAGGGATCCAACGTACGCGGCCGCATGAAAGCAGGGTAAGCTCCAACTATCTTCAACAGCGCCTCTACATTCGAGGTGTCAGTCAAACTGACCGCCCTACCACATCTTACAAAACGAAACTGGACTCACGCTCGACACGCCACATCTCGTCGTGAACTAACCGTGGGCATGAGTAAGCTTCCTCCGATGAGATTACTATCGAATGCCACTCACTAAGATCCCAGTTCATCGTTGCTAGGTCTCCATGCCTCCAAGTATGCGAAGCCACGTGCATTCCGTTGTTGTACGCATACTGGACCCTCTCAGCGGCATCAGTGTTATATATGCAGTTCCCTGGAACAGGAAATGTCAAGTGGGGTTCAACTGGCTTGGCTCTGGAACTCACAGTTATTACCACCTTCAAGGTGCAAACCGAATTACAAGGGGGCCGAATAGAGTTGTCAATAGACTCACTGAAGAAAAAAGTCGCGGTCGCGTTGTTAGCTTTCAGGGTGTTGACGATATCGTGCCTGTTTCGGTAAGTCAAAGATCCTGGTACCTCGGCKGACAGACCGACGCTCACAAGTAATTATAAGGGCCGTCATCCTGTAGCGTAATCATTTGTTAGCGGACTTTAAGCGGGGAAGAAATGAGTACTTACGAAACTCATCCCCACGGTATTAGGGACGGTGCACCGAGTAATCAGTTGCCCTGCTTGCCGCTTCTCTAGGGGTGCCTCCTCTTGGATGGGTGCGCCCAATGCCGCACCCGACAGACCGAGAGCAACGCAGTAGAATGCAAAGAGGTATCGAAGAATCATGGCCGAAGTCAGAGCCGGAGTGTTATAACGGTGTAAAAAATTGAGGTAGAGATCTTTGAAATAGTTCAAATTACGAGCAACTAGCACCTGCCACGATGGCCCTTTTTAACCTTTCTTCGCTTTCTCGTAGCACGAGGTGAAAGGATGGAGCGAGACCAATTCCACAGCCCGGTACGTCCTAGATTCCTTCACCATCGTTAAACGTGTAGAGTCAAGTCCCGACTGGGCGTGATAGGGATCCCAAACGTATGCCGCGGGCATCGGCACCCGTTCGGATGCTCGCTGAAACGTTGACCCGCACTGCTCATCCGGACCTTGGAATAGGGATTCAGGCTCCGAAATTCAGTGGAAACGAAAAAAAAACAGCAGATTCAACGAGGTCGAAGGCAACTTGTATTGCTTGGGTATAGCAGTTTGATGTACATCAGGATTAGCGGAATACAAGGGGGCGGGGGGTTGTACTAAGAAGGCAAGTAATAGTACGGGAGCGGGTAGGTACTAGGATGGTTGTAACGCAGGTCCGAACCGAAGAGTAGCAGATGGCAATTACAGTGTCAATGAGTAGATCAAGAAAAGACAGGAAGTGTTTTGGTGAAAATTAAGTCCGAGTATTTCCGGAAGGTCCGTGAACGAGATTGACAGAGATCAGCATACCCAGTTAGCCTAGACAAATGAATACCGGTCAGACAAGCCCGAAAGGCGCTGAGGATGGACGTACATTTCGAGGCTCAGCTGGACCAACACTTTGGTACTTGCGTGTACCGAGGCAGTCCGCAACCGTAACGAGGTTATAGCCTGCAGCCTTCAGCTTGGTGATTGCGTGTGGTAGGGTCTCGTACACGGTGCTCCCTGGTTTCAAGGACGTTTCAGTCGGACGTTTGGGCGATGTATGAGCTCAATGACTTACAGTGAACGTCGTGCTGGAGAGACAGAACGTTGCTGGGCCGGCGGCTCGTCAGCTCATCGAAACGGGCCTTCTGCTGAGCAACCGTTGAGCCTGTGCTATCGCCAGAGCTGGTTGGCGTGAGTGGCATGTTAGAGATGCATTCTAAAATGAAATGTCAACAACGTACTCGAAGTCCCACAGAACGATGCTCTGTCCACGAACGCCCGCGGCTTCGCGTACCAAGCTATTGTGATTTCCATAAGCTAATAGGGAACCGTAAGCACGACTGCGCAGTTATGCCAACAGCTACGTACGAGGTCGCATCATGGCAGGGACAGCGCCAGTGATTCGGGTGATAGCCTCTGGGTATTGTCGTTCAGCCGGACATGTTCGGTGGGCAAGTGAGAGATCACGTACGTTCTGTCAGCCACATCTGATGGTGAACTATCATGAAGAGACCATTAGCCAACACCGATGGACGATAACAAAGACTGCGATACATACTTTGATCCCATGTCAAGGTTGTCAGGTCCTTGTGCTGCCAAGTGTGCGAACCGATCTGGTGTCCTCGCTCGAACGCATAGCGAACATTACCAGAAAGCTCAGTGTTATAGATGCAAGCCCCTAGAATCGGGACAGACCGATGTCACCGCCGCCCGATGAAATGAAAAGACAGTCACGTACAGTTGTTCCCGTCTGAAAGGATGCAAGGAGAGACAAGAGTCAGCGACGCTGCGTCCAGGAAGGTAGAAGGTACGAGATGATACGCACTGACGAAGAAGGTGGCTTTGCCATTGGCAGCCTCAACTTGCCTGATAACTTCCCGCCTACGAACAACTTCGGTAAGTCACAAGAAACCCATCGAGGGTAGAATCCCGCACATGAACCAATAGGGGCCGTCATCCTGAGAGGCATTGGTCTGAGGTCACAGAAAACAGCAGAAATCGCGACAAGCACGCACGAAAGTCAGTGCAGCAGTGTTGGGCACGGTGCACTTGGTGATCACTTGGGCAGGAGCCCGTGGGTCTAATTCGATGATCGTTGCATTCTCTGATCCAGTTGTTGGTGCCGAGGAGACAAGAGTAATGACAGACAGCAAAAGAGTGGATAGGAGGAGAGAAAAGGGGGCCATTGTTGTAGGGAGAAAAAGGAGGGGCTAGGTCGTCGGGGAAGCGAGAAACCTGAGAAACTGAGAAAATCATTACCCCGCTATTTGTAGGCACCGGCAACCGATCCCCTTGACCAAAACTTTGCGGGCGGACTGATGGGCATCTCAATTCAGCGGGGACATGTTCAAGACAGCTGACAGATGCTGTAATGGTTGCCCGCTTGATGGCGCTAGAACCGCTGTGGGCGCGGAAGACCAAGAATCGAAAGCGAGCATATTCAGCCCCAAAACACAGAGCATCGTACAACCAAAAGAACACGAAGAAGGGCAAATTTGACGATCTGGCACGCGTGGATCCGTTGCCGGGATCACCCAACTCAGGTACAATCACCATGTGGGAATTCTTAGACTCCGCGCGGAACAAGGCGGAGGTCAGCGCACACAGTAGCCAAGCATAAGCCAAGCCACACCTTTCTCTTTGACTTCGGGCTTTCTGCCCCTCCTTTGCCGCAGCGATACACTGTGGTGGTTATATTCTCTCTTCTATAGCCATACTTTTTTTGTAGATAGACTGGCACGTAGGCCGGCGGTCAACACCATGTCATCGTCAGAGCAGGTCAAAGCAACGCGAAAGAGTGGCAATCAAATTATTCACCGGTGACCGTGCACAAAGCCAACCTCCAGGTGCCATCTCTCGAAGTATCCAAGCAACAGCTGACCAGCGGCATAAAAGGACCACTCTCCTTTCTCCCAGATCTCGCAGGAATACGAGCCAAGCGAGTTTCTAATATGCTTGACCCCAAAAGCGACTTTCCATGCCTCCCATATGATATCCTACAAGAGATATTTTGGTGGGTCGTCACCGCCTCCATTGGACAGGCACCCAAGCCCTATTGTCCTGATGCTCGAAACCAACTCCTTATCCTCTTCCACGTCTCCCGATTTTGGCGTCAAGCAGCCATTGGTCGCGCCGACCTTTGGGCAGAAGTTCTTGATCCACGCGACCCTTCGTCGTCTTTATTCAACCTCATCTACCTCCGTACTCGCCACGCTCCCTTGAAACTTCGCGTCAAACTCAAGCACCGGAAAGAAACCGACAAGAGCCCCCTCATAAACAACCCACAGTGGGATCAGATGCTGTCCAATGTGCATAGGATGAGCGTCAT
Organism: Candolleomyces aberdarensis; assembly: GCA_004126415.1. Taxonomy (NCBI): domain Eukaryota; kingdom Fungi; phylum Basidiomycota; class Agaricomycetes; order Agaricales; family Psathyrellaceae; genus Candolleomyces; species Candolleomyces aberdarensis. The sequence continues at coordinate 30,520 of SDEE01000177.1, forward strand.
CGCGTTCCAATTCAAGTGGGGTGAGGACGTTGAACCGATTCTGCGGGCGCTAGAGGAGCAAGAGACGCCGTTCTTAAAGGCTCTTGATCTCAAATGCTCCAGCGTCTTCAACTATCCCATGAAGCTCCTTCCCAAGCGGCCGATTAAGGCTGAAAGTCTTCGTGCACTCTATCTGGAGGAATGCATAGTGTCTCCAGGAGTCCTTGATCTGCAAAGCGTTGAAACCTTTTCTCTTCAACGACGTAGACCTAGCAGTGCTGAGGTATCAGCCTGGTGGGATGCTTGCTTCTCTGGAAGGATGCCATCGCTTCGACAGCTCAGCATGGGATATGTGCGGTCATTCCGAGCGTCGCTCGGAGCTGCCTTCTCAGCCCCGCCAAACCTCGGACTGCTCGAGTTGACTGCTACTATTGGTGCTTGCGTTCGCCTCCTCGAGCGGACTCCGGAACTTCCTGGATTGTGCAATRTTAATATTTCATGCCTCGCTTTCCCTGAGGACTTCTCTAGCGTAGATGAGGTCGACAACATGGCGCGATCACTAGTTTCGTTCCTTTCTCGACTCTGGAACTCAACTTCCTGTGCCACTTCTGACCTCGAGCTCCGCATCTCAGACTTCAGCTGCTACCTAACTCACCGTTCAACACTTGGACGTACTATCCGACTCGCGTTGAACTTCGAAGAAGGAGATGCAACGTTTCTCAAACAGGTTCTCCATTACCTGTCCTCGGACGATTGTTCCCCGATGCCCGCGCGCGATGAGGCTTGGCTGAGGCTGAGTGTTCACATTATGAACAGGCAATTTGCGCACGAGCTTCATGCAGCGTTCGTTGGATTTCTCGCCAAATCAAGATTCGGCATGCAAGTGGCCAAACTTCGCCTGTGTCGGTATACGTTGGGAATGCCCCTCGAGGAAGACGATGAAAGCTGGGAAGAAATGAACCTCTTTAGGGTCAATCCCGAGGTTGAGGGAGTCGTGCTGCCATCGCTGAAACACCTTCGGGTTCCAGATACTGTCCTGAAAGACCCTGGCCTTCTCCGCGACTTCTGCCACTTCGAAGAAGCAAGGACACGACTTCGATGCCCGATCCACATTGTAAACTCTATCAGGAAAAGGTCCAGTGTGCTCCTGGAAGGCCTTTGTTGAACGGCGGTGATTCCACTCATTAAGAATGGACGATGTAGATATTTTGGTTTCGATTAGTGTCGTATGGACCCGTAGAGCAGTGGAATGAATTCGCAAATTTGAATGAGTAGAAAAGGCGCTGGGGGAGGTAGCAGAACACAAAAGAGTGCGCGGGTGCGTTTATTGAGTTGCTTGCTGAAAATCAGTGAATGGAAGGTTTTGCTTCTGCTCTACAAAATAAGAATCAACAAACGAAAACACGGTTCAAAGCCCATCAAGCGTCTCGCGCTTCTTCTTCAAGCTCTTCCTTCCTCGCCCTCATGTCCACAGCCAGGTCCAACCCCGAACTGCTCGCCTTGGATGCCCAACTTGCCACCGTTCAAGATGACATTGATACTATGATGCCTATTCTCGCAGAGAGAAAGCAGCTATATCACACCCTCTTGACCAGGAGGAAACGGCTCTCTGCTCGGACTACCTCTGTTGTGCACTTTTGTGACTTTCCGGCAGAGATCATTAGTCGCATATTGGAAGCGGCAGTTTTCTCAGTTGCGCGTGGTACGGAGCGAGAGACGGAGCTCAATCGGCTCCGCCTTGTATCATCCAAGTGGAACACGTTGGTTTTACAGGATCCAGCATTCTGGAAGGACATTATTTTGATGTTGGATTACGAGGATCAGTGGATTCCTGCGGTGGAAAGGGCCACTACCAATTTAGGGATGCAGAAATCGATCCCTCTCCACGTTGAACTCCACACCTCGGACTCATTACCGCCCACGGTAATCTCTTTCCTCAAAATACATTCGCCACGCATCTCGTCCCTCATCTTTTATCTGGTCGGAATCGTCACCGATATCGTCGCTCAACTCGAGAACATCGCATCCCTGGAGCCGTGGAAGTCCCTGGAATCCGTTAATTTCTTATGGTGCGGAACAACCTCGGACAGCCGCACGAGCAACGGGCCATTAGAACTCAAGCGTGAACACTATCCTGCCTTGCAGAAGCTAGAGCTGGGAGGGCACTGTCAAACCTTATGCAACATCCCCGAATTTATCAATCCCAGGGAACGTTCTCTGACACGATGGGTGCCTCCCTGGGACCAACTCACCTCAATCACACTCAGCAACATCTGTGATGCCTTAGCCGACCAGTTGACGATGTTAAAGCCATGCGTGAATTTATCGCAACTCGCAATGCGAGTGAATACGCCGGAGACCAGGATCTCGTGGAATGCGAATCACGACCCAATTACCCTCCCTCTGCTTCGCTATCTCAATCTCTACGTTTGCGTGCGGTGCAGCGTGCGCCATGCCTTCATCAATCGTCTCACCCTCCCTTCAATCCAATCGATTATCTATACCGACGACTCCCAGCACGATGAACCCAACGAATTCTCCAGCACCCTCTTCCAATCCCTTTCCAACTTGATCAAGAGGTCGACGCCGTGTAGTCTTGAATCCTTCGAAATCACCCTCAACGATAGGTCAACTTCGCTTGATGAGGAGGCTTTCATCGGTTTCCTCCAGCTAACGCCCAAATTGAAGAACCTCGTCGTATCGGCGCCGAACATGACATGCGATTTCCTCCTCTACCAAGACGAGGAAGAAAACAACTGCATGCTACCCCCATCCCTGGAGCGTCTACATATCACGGCTCTTCGACCAGTCAAAGCTCAGATAGTCGAGAAGCAATTCAAGGAATGGATCTCGTGGTGCGAGGAGGACGACGGGTTGCATTCACCAACATGGAAAGGGATTCATGGGAAGAGGTCACGGACTTGGGTGAACACTACGTTGAAGATCGAAGAAGTAGTGACTCGCGAGGCGCTTCAGTTAGTTCCGTTGTGGAGTGATAGAGCTTAGTTCGAGGTACCTATACGCCTGCTAAACATGTATGTATCTTGGGCTAGCTAGACACGAATTGACCCTTACTAGTAGATGGCAGCCGAAGTTGACACAGGAAGCAGAGTAAGAGGAAGATCTAGAAGGGTCGTATCAAGGAAAGTTGAGAGCAAGTCTTGAAAAGAGTCCTCGCGTCAACGCCACCCTGCAAAATAAGAAGCGAGCAACCTGTCGGACCCTATGCAACATCCACGATGATCTATATTCCACGGGACGTTCTCTGACACGATGGAGGGTTCCCTGGGACCAGTTCACCTCAATCACACTCGGTAACGTCTATGGTATTTCGGAAGACCAGTTGGGGAGACGTGCTTGATCGGGGATACTGGCGGGAGACGGGCTTGGAGATGAACTTGGAGCTGATCGTCGGACGGAGACATGCCATGGAAAGGGGAATGGGTGGTTGTCGATGTGGATTTGAGGCTGCGCCGTCCAGTTCGCGGTGCGAATTTACGAGTATGATTCTAATTTCATCGACTATTTGTTAATGCATCTTCATCGATCAANTTGATNAYCGTGGACAGCGTGAAGCTATTCCTACTGCCASCYAATGCTNTTGCTACGATAGTCAAATTGCTACGAWAAGGTAACAAATTGWRSCAWAACGTAWYAMATCGAGARCATMACSTACKTASATCGAKWAMACRMMTAMRKAGATSGAWWTMTSGAMWCAGGMGAGATGKAAATMKGKAC
>SDEE01000177.1:34297-75891 GCA_004126415.1 Candolleomyces aberdarensis
AWRYSGTWAMRAGMWSGAAAGYSARATRGMKGATGARSTTGAMYSTATWTYGACGCGGWRAAAGMTARSMYAARTYTGGCRGGGRAATGGACCCAAAAAGCGCAANNAAGTCTCGGAAAGAGCGAAAGTATTTTGTAGGTTTCCTGATGTAAGTGGGGCCAGCTGGAAGAGCAAAGGCCAGGGTATCTCCTGATTGCTACCATTCTCGCTAGTAGATATAGCGGTATCTTTTCCAGAAGAGGACGACCCAATTTTACCGCAAAGGCCAGGGCCTGGAGAGAATGATGTATCGGAAGGATACTCGGACGCCCTAGCCAAGTGAGTGTCGTTCGGAGATTTGTCAGGAGCCCCATCATTCAGTTCGCACCGCAGTGCATCAAGGATTGTCACAGCCGCTTTGAGAATCCTGAGCTGGATAACGGACTTCCACTTTGCCATCTCTGCATCCCATTGCTCTCGGTCATATCTCATTCGCAAATCTGCAGGACCAGTGAATGTTGATGACGCGGGTATAACTAGGAGTGATAGAAGGTGTACTTACGCCTAACCATAGTTGTCCTCCCTGCAAAGAGATGTGGCTCATGGGATGCTGGAAATTGAAATGAGGAAGTAACACGTACCACTCTCGGATTCCCCAATCAACACCGCCTTCAGTAGGTTCTCCCGCGTTCTCATCAGCATCTCCTTCTCTTTCCTCAGTTCCACGTCAATGATGTCACTCCGTTTCTTGTCCTTGGCTTCACGAAGTTCCCGTGCGGCGCGCTCCGTTGAGCTCTCGTACGCAAGTGGCTGTAGAAAAATACTGAACGGGTCATCCCCACGGTTCGTTTCTCTCGCCATGACAGCTGGTTGTCGCTGCCTCTAAGGGCGTGTTGGGTAAGTCAAGGCAGTCAAGGTCTAAAGAACGCCAGGGGTGCTCAGCAGCAGGAGTTGAAGATGCTGCAGAAGAGCCTGGAAGAGTGAAAGGGTAGAGTATTCGGAATGTACCAGCGATGACGTGTGCTGTTCGGAGTGATAGACGCTCATGCATCAGGAATATCGAACTCCGAAAACTCTCCGATCATCCTCTTGAGGTCGAAGCGAGTAATGGGAATGATATCCAGAATCTGGCAACGATGTAGGCTGTTCCGTGGGTTGAAATTCGTATCACACAAGTAAGGGAATGGGCTATTGGCTGATGGGGCTTGGGTCTGGTCACTTGTCCTGAAGGGTAGGACCTCCTCCCAGAGATCCCGTGTGAGTATTAAGAATGTCATCAAGAGCACAAAGATGGTGGTTGAAGTGAAAGATAAAAAAAAACAACAAATGCCATTTGTGAGATGTTCATGGTTCTGTTTTAATGGAATGAATTCATTCAACGATGAGCCGATGACCGGGACCGGTGACACATCGAAGGAACCATTTCATGACCGTTAAGCTGTACCATGAGATTCGGTGGAACACGTTATGAGATAGCGTACCAATGAGTGCGTTACAAAGATGCGGGATGTAATATATCACAATTTGAATTATATAGAGGACGAGGCATAAAGGAACACCTAGCACCACGCAAAGCACTCGGACAAAGCGTTACGCTGTCCGATTTACAACTGTCACCTGAGTCACAAAGTCTGGTATTCAGCCATACCCTCCACCACTCAGTTTCCAGTGTCCGAACACTCTCAAAGCGGAGGACTTGTAACGACCGGGATAGGTCCACTATTTGCCTTAGTCGGCTTGGAATCGCACCTCGGCGCCAAGNCGCCTGAGGTATCCGTCCCCTGCCCGTCCCAGCACACGGGCCAAGGAGGCGTAACGGCTGATGGTGGGGCGGTGACAGGTGTAGGAGCGGAGACCCAGGTGGTATGGGCACCGCAATCCGCGGGAGCAATCGTGGCGGAGACAGGTCCGTCTTGAAGAGGGTTGCAGCCCGGGAGGCGTTCAATATCTGTTCGGAACCGTGAGTCAAAGTCAATAAGTATGAGACTGGCTTAGGGTTGACTTGCATTCGTTCTCGACAACCTCGTCAACCTTGTTTGGTTGACGACAGGTGTTCATCGTGTCCATGTCCTGAGTCGTCAAAACGGGACAGTTCCATGGGATACCGTCGCCGCCTGTGCAGACTTCCATCGCGCGTTGGAGTGAATCGCCCTCCCAGCCGAAGAGGTAGTCGGCGTGTTGACCGAATCCCGTACTAGGGATATAGCCGATTCCCAAGTGAGAGAACGATGAACGGGCGAGATTGTCAAGTCAGAACTGGAGATTGAGGTGAAAAAGAAACTATAAGAACGACTCACGGATCGCCCATACTGTAAACGAAAGGTTGAGATCCATCTTTTGGCCAGAGCTCGGGGTCGTTAAACAGTCGAGTATCCCAGATAATCTCAATGAACAGCAAAGGAACTCGAACGGGATGGGTAGCTGGACAATCGGTACCAAATATTTGGAGCCCTGAGGAAGCGGGACCTTCTGGGAATGCGACGTGGCTCTAGAGTGAAGTTTAGTACAGTCATATATCATCCAAGATCGTAATTGAAGTAACCACGAACCGAATGGTCGGGAGAGTCGAGATTCACACCGTCCCAACATCTATGTGCGATCGCGAGGTCATTGTCGTCAAAATCGTTGAATGAGTCTAAAGCGCTGGTGAGACGATCACTTACTGAGGGAAGTAGATATTGGACCTGATTCCCTCCGGACACATCTTGTTGGGTAAGTGGAAGCTATCTCCAGGGAATCCCGGGACACCATTGTTTCCTGGATCTCTGTTATCGAAACATCTGAAACTGGTTTGTCGGTAGTCAGGGCTTGTAGTCGGGATGTCATCGGCACGACGCAGAGGGTGTCCAACAATCATTCGGAAGCCCTGAAGAGAAGCTAAGTTGCTTTTCCCAATAAACGGAGTATTGATGAGAAAATCACAACGCACAGGAGCAAATGCGACGATATCCAAGTTTTTGGTAGGAGCTCGAGGTTGGAAATAGTAGATGGTCATACCGCCTGCCTGAAGTCCTGGGCCAGTGTTGTGATTGGCCATTTGAGGAACCTAATAGCGCGTTCAAAGGGGGTAAGTCAGTTCTACGGGCTCAGATCGCGGTGCGCAGAAGAAGAGAGAACTTGGATACCACGTATTCTTAATTCACTCTATAACCCCCACTTACTCGCACTTGACTTCGTGCGGCCTTACTCACACGACGTTTCACTTCGCACTGCCTGTGACTTAGGTTGTGTGTGTTGTTTGGTGTGTTGTGTTTCGAGCTCGGCAGCACCGATCTCATCAACGCTGCCATAATTCCCGAAGAACTGATATATAGATCTGTAGGAAAGTACATGGGACACTATAATTTGAGTCCATGAGCCACTTGTAATTATGCGCGGATAGATGTGGGAGCTACGAACGAGGTGAGGAGAGGCGGAGGAGATATTCGGATTGGGGGTTTTGGTCGAGTTCTAAAATGGCATTCGTCTCGATGTGCGGATATGTATGGGTTTCTTTGGAACTCGAGGCGAGGCCATAGATTTCGTGGAGATGGGAAATGTGGGGCAGCAGGTGGCCTATGCCGATCCCGGACCCTGGAGAGCTTCGAGAGCTGTTGGTTGGGAGGAACGACGCCGGATCGACTGCTGGAGCTGGTTCATCCTGGAGTGGAAACTGTCCTACAGGAAGTGGGACAAGCCTTTACAAACTTCCGTAGGCGAGGAAGAGAGAATGATCAGTGTCGCATCGAGTAACGAAAGCAGAGCGTAGTTCGTAGTAAGTCGAGCTGACTTTCCAAACACTGGCTCGGTCAACCCCAACCGCGATCAACAATGGTGATTTGTCAGCGTCTTGATCCGGGCGCCTTTCATCCAGCACACCCAGAGCGCACCGCGGAATAGGCTGGGGTTAGCAAGATCTATTAGATGTCGTGCTCAAAATGATATTTAAGGCCGATTTTATGATACAGCCTGTGAGGTTAAGAGTAGTTATATCGTAGTACTAGTAGATGCTTGCGTTGCAAGAAGATTAGACGAAGCTTTTGAAACATTATGAAGAAAATTACGGATTCCGCGAATGCCATGCAGCGAACTCTTCCATTGGGTGTACGTCAGGGGCTGAGAATTGGATTGAGGATCTCGAATGGCTTGAAGCCTGTTCTTGTACCACGATTCTTGTCGACTAGACCAATGTCCATGGTTTTCGCCGCATTCTTCTTTCTCGTAGTATCGAGCAAGGGGCCACCAAGATTTAAGAGAACGATCCTTTCCGTCATCTGGAGAAAGGTCAGTTTCAGGAAAAGAAGTATAAAAAAANTAAATCACCTGATATACACTCGTACGCCCCACATATAAGGTCGAGTTCGATGGTGGATAGCGTATCCTCGATGAGACGGAATTCCTGAGACTCATTGACCAACAATATTTCACCCCATTGTGTTGGCCCACGGACAACATCTGAGAGACCCAGCATCCCAATCGCAAGCCTCCATACAATCCCACCCCGTCTTAACGACGCTTGCATATGCGGCATTGAAAGCAAAAATGTTCGATGATTTAGGTAAGCGTCGTAATCCTCTTGATCGAATAGATGGTCGAATCTGCGAATAGGAATGGTGTGATGTACCTTCGTGGACACAAGCCTGGGAATAAGAGGGTTTGGCGATAGAATACGGAAGGGCACACCACGTTGGGCCAGGTAAAACGCGATGGAATTTTCAGTGTAGGAGGCGGGGAGGCGGCATATGAGGAGAGCGGCGATTGAGGATGGGACAGCGAGCTTCCAGGGAACCGTTGGATGCTGAAAGTTGAAGACATAGAGGTATCGCATGTTATCCAGACAATCAGGGTTCCGTTGCCCCTCGCTAACTTCCAATCGAACGATGCACTTGAAGCGGGGGGTAAATCTGACTGGAGAAAGGGCTGAATCATCCAAATCAGATAATGAAGGAACTGCCGTTTTGACCCCAGTTGACGAATCAACAAACAGTTGGGCGGTTCGGTAGTGCATGGTGGAGAAGTAAGCATTGTCTGTGACTTCATCTCTGGAAAGCCCGAGAAGTCGATGGAACCATTCGACAGAACGGTCCAAAACAGTGAGGTCAGGGAAAGCTGTGCCCACGACCGGAGGGCAGAAGCCATAATACTTGCTGAAAATGTCTTCTACTTCCTGTTCTATTGGTTTCATCGACGATAAATCAGCGGATACTTCGCCAGCCTGAAACATATCAGGAGGGGGATCGAGCTCAGCTGGAGCAGAAGGAAGTGGGGGGTTGGCTGGCAACGGAGAATCGAAATCGGCACAAGGCGGCGCATGGTTGGCAGACGAAGGCTTAGGAGTTGGCGTACGGGAATCAAAATCGTCATCGCTGTCAGAGTCGGGATCGCAGTCTCCAAACTCATCGCAACAGTCCCACTCGTTGAAGTAGGGGTCGTAACGTTTCTGGTGCCTTCTGTATTCTGCCAGAATATCGGGTCTGTACTTGGCAAGAACAGGAACCCGCACCCAACCATCATCTTTCGGCCACCATTCGAAAACTTTGGCACTCCTGACGGGAGGATCCCTCATCCTATTTTCTCGGCGTTGACGGTCTATGGGTGTTTCTGTTGCCTGGATATGAGGATAACGCGCCTCTCGCTTTCGGAAAAACTCGTTCCATTCGGGTTCACGAGCAGTCGCGTGTTCTGGAGAYGGAACGATGGGTTCRCTTGGAGGGAGTTGGAAGAACGGCGGGATGCRGGGACGCCAAACAGAGAGGAACTGGGAATCCTTCATGGTTGCAAGTACTTCATCAGAATCCCTCCACGGATACCAGAAAGGGATACCGAAACGCAAAAACCAGGATGGAAGGGGTAGATCATCGTCAACCAAATCGTCGAAAATGCCGCCAACCCTCGAGACCGTGAGGTCAAATTGGCATACCGGCGAGTGCACCAGGTCGTCAATCCACRATTCCGAGAATCCCTCATCCATGAGCACTCGGCGCCAATTAGGATACCCCRAARACTTCAGACCTTCCGTTTCTTCCTGGCGGGAGAGGGCCATGGCRACCRAGTAAGACAAGACTCCGAACCAAACAGAAAACCATTCCCGCGTTTCTTGAAGTACGTGGATGAGCTGAGCCTTCTTCTCGTAGGTATTCAAGTAGCTGAGGGCGTTGGGAAGGAAGGGGAGAACGCAGGGAAGGCTGAACTTATTCCTCAGCGCTGTAACGGCCTTGTAGACATCGGTTTCGAGTTGAGTCCAGGGATTGGTAGGGCTAACACGGTACCCTGGTTTCTGTGCATCATCGTGGTATGAAATTTCGGGAAAACGGGATAGGCTTCGAATGGGTGGGTATGGGCACGTCTTAAACCAGTGTTTGAGGGGTATGAACGAGATCCAATAAAATGGCTTGGTTAAAGGCATAGGTTGAAGGAGATCGGGGTAACGGACATCTGACCGCAGGGGAGGTTGGGGTTTGAAGGGGTTTTCACCTTTGAGGTTGGGATGGAGCCTCAAGGTCACTTCGCTGGGGCTATTTGGCRAATAGTAAAGCAACCCATCTTCATACTGCCCGCACGGAAAGGGATGGTTACTGTCGAGAGACATGATGACTTGGCGCTGGGGAGTTGTAGGCGCAGACTTCGATTATCGAATGTCCACTGGGAGCAGTAGAGACAGAAAGAGATTGTAAATTGTAGATTTCGATTATCGAATATCCACGCAGAACCATTTGGAGTGGTATGAAGGGGAAGTGTTCTGACNTTTCATGGAAATCAGGCTGACCAATCACTGATAGGTGTTGTGGCTGTGAAAGAAGGCCAGAATTCCTCAAGGCCTCAACCAGGGACACCCCCAGCCGCAGATTCTGAGGTGGTCACCTCTGAGCTCGAGAGGTTTCCTGGTCCGTCCTACTGCCCAATTCGCTGCCATCACCGACGGCCAAATATAGCCTCATAACTCCCATCAACCACTATCATTCCTCCTCGTACTCGGTCAAATACATGTCGAGGCCCAGACACCGCCTCACACGAACCTCTTGGAGTGTGAGCGACCAGCACCGTCTTCGATAGTCGAAACGGTGTCTGCTCATCACTATGGCTCCTCCTTCAACGCCGATTGAACGCTCTACTACGGTACCACTTGCCAATGTTGCATTCGTTAGCGAAGCGGCATCTCAACGGGAGTTTCTTCGCAGTATCAAAAGCCACTCTCGAACGTTTGACACAGGAACTTGGCACCTTGTAGGTGGGCTTGTTCCTGATACAAACTCTTATATCCTCCAGCATCGTTAAGATGACGTTTTAACGATCATCAACTCGTTCCGCCGCCATTGACCTCCAGACGTCCAACGACAGCAGTCTATATTCCTTGCATCAAGCGATCAGTAGGAGGTTTTCTGCATCTTTGGATGTCGGTGGATTGGGTCGATTGCCCGGTGGATACCATACAATGGGCTCCTCGGCTGCTTCGAGCTCTCAAGCGTAACAACATTGCATGTCGTCGGATATGTACATATATTATACAGAACAAGCATTTGTCAAACTTATGAAAACTACTGTGAAGATCTGCTACGAGAAGCACCAATCATCGCCAATACTGTCGCAGGATCTGGTAAATCGTCGTCGTCTTCTTCATCCAGTCCCGAGAGGTCGTCCGTATCGATTTCCCACTCCAAATCGGAAGACACGTCTGGCGATGGGACCTCCGGTGGGACGAATTGGAGATAGTAGTCATAATCTTCAGGAACACCGACGGAGCTGCCATTCTCCTCATCCTCCTCGTCATCGTTCTGATTGTCAACGGCACCGCCAGTGTTGGCCTCCTCTTCAAGATTTCTGAGCCGTTTTGGGCAGCGGTGGGCGTAAGGGTATCGGTGCTTCCCCATAATAATCCCACATCTTGCGCACTGGACGAATAGGTTCCAGAACTCAGAAGCTGGAAGACCTCCCTCGTGGAGAGAGTCGATCTGATTTTCGGTCTCCTCAACCTCTCCCGGGAATTCTTCGCGTACCCCTGTAGAACAGACGGCTCTTGTGAATCTATGTAGCAGAGGTTTGGGTAATCAACTCACTCTTCAATTGGTTTACACCCTTTGAAAAGGTTTCATCGGTGTGCGGGGTAAATATTCTGCGGAGGCCCGTATCGACGCCGCATAGAAATTTATCTTCATCGGTTTCCTCTTTCAAGAAGTCCCACATATCGGCCTTCAAGGCTTTGTCTAGTATTTGGGTGAGATGCTGTAGCGTCTTGTCGCAAATTGAAGTGCTCACCTCGCTTGGTATACTTTTTCGTGAGTAATACTCTGCAGGCATAGAATCTCTCTAACACCACTGACAGTTTGTTATGATCAGTTTCCAGGAACTATCTAAGGGAATCTGGACTCACCAAAGTAGCCACAAGAATTTTCTTGCGTACACTGAGCGACCCACTCTCCGATGAAGGGTCGGCGTTCCGGGTCATTCCTATTCGTGTTCACCGATTCAAGAAGAAGAATGGTTGCCTCTGTGTAGGATTGAGTACCCTTCAGAAAGGCACAAAAACAACAAGGCCCGAGGAAAAGATGGGTGAGCTTGTGCGCCGACAGCTCGTCTGGCGGGATACGGCTTCCGTCCTCGCCACAAGGCCTAAGTAAAGATGTTGAGCCACCGGGCTTGAAATCATCCGCAAGGACATCGACGTACCATGCCCACATCCTTAAATCATTGTGGTCGGCCTTCCAATGGAGGATATAGGCAGGCGATCGTGGATCACCCTCAAACTGGTTAGCTGCCGTGGCGACTTGGCGCAGCATTGAGTCAAGTCTACGAGCGCGAGCAGCAGCAGGGGCCAGATACAGCGTCATGATTGAGAAGTTCGAAGTTGAAGATTGTTGTTGGAATGGGAGCTATCGATGGAGCGGGAGCTGAGACTTAAGTGAATTACGACTCGGAGCCCTGCTATTTTATACATACCAGCTTCGCACTGGACTGTCCTAGGAAATCAACGAGTCCATCAGTAGCGTCGAGTGCGGCGATGTCTTTAGGGCCTTAGAAGGAACACTGGAAGAGTTGAGACGCGACCATATCCGTTCGCTTATCGTCGAGTTTCGAGGGGAGGTCGGCTAGCTGGGTGGCGTGGAGGCAATGCGCCGTCGGAGAGTGCTTGTCCTTTCTTTCTATCCTGAAAGGGGGATTTGTGCCGGCGGAGCAGAGGTCGAACCAAGACAGGGCACGGCTCCAAGCCAAGAGGACGATATCACAGTGGACTGGAGCTTGCGGGTGGTTTGTTTTGCCCTGTCACCGATGCTGTATAGAGCGTTGTAAGTTGGTAGCGGGTGCTCAGGCTCTTCAAAGCGCACTTCCAGTTCGATGTCCCAGGAACATCAATCAAGTTCAGCAAGGAAGCAGTGCAGGGTACCGAACAAGCCGGTAAATAGCCGTTGATTTGTGTGTCACGTACTACTCGATATAGATCTTATGAGGACGAGGTGTTTGAGGTGAAGGTGCTGAACGTGTTACAGTGGTTTGGAAAATCATGTGCGCATTTTGTTTCGTCTTTTTCGCCTTCTGACATCTTGATACGACCAACGTCGCGTTTTCCAGTGCTCAACGATTCGCTGCGGTTCGCCGATCTCAAGAATCTGCCGTTTTGAAATTGTTGGATCTAGCTCCGGTTTTTCGCAAGCCACCCAGTTTGGTGAAGTTTAACCCGGTGTCCAAGACACTCTCGCAAGAAGAAACGGCGCATTTTATTTTCTCAAACGACTTCATTCCAGAAACAATTACTCTAGGGCCTCAACTTTCGCGAGCTCAGCGAAGCCCACTTCATGTAAATGGCACAGCTCATGATCGGCTCGAAAAATGAAACTGTCGAAATTGGAAATGGAAGATCATAAGTGGTCGTCAGCGGCAGCATCAGATCTGTCACGCCTTCTAGGTCGTGTTTAATGTTTCGTCCTCAGGCGGAAAATCCAAATCCTGGCCCACCTGAAAATTTGGTTGAGGCAGTACGACCCGAAACACGGAGTGCAGAGGACCTCTGAAATTCGCAGAAGATTGAAGATTATGCTTTGTTGACGCGCATCCGATGTATAAAACCCTACTTTTTTCCACTATCTCAATCAAACCCACCTTCCGAAGCCAACGACCAACCGTTAGCCCGCTCAGCACCTCAACACCATGCCTCCTCGTGCCAACAAAGAGAATGAAAGGCCCGCAACTGCACCTGCACCGTCGCCCTCTGAAGATGTACGACGTCAATTACTTGGAAAACGGAAGGCGTCACAACGAACGACTGAAGACAACAGCGATGCAGAGGGTGAACACTCGGTCGAATATGACATCGGCCCTCAAAGGAAAATGTAGGCTCTGTGCTCCCTGTTTACTTGGATCCAGCTAACCGAACCCTTGTCCAGTGCTAAGTCAGATAAACTTATATCGTATGGGCGTCACTTCGGGCGCACGATCCACTCATTCTGCAACATGAACGCCTTGGTCGCCGAGGGACAAGCACGTATAAATGAACTCATTTTGCGCGGGATTGAACCCGAACATTTGTCTCAAGAGTAAGTCTTTGCACCTCTTCCTCATCACCAAACCTCTCAGGGTCCTACAACATACCGCAGCGAGCAGCGTGACCACAANGATTTTCCGGAAATTGATCAATCTCGTCCCGGATTTGGAGGCGCGTCTTTGGGACGACGACTGCATGATGGATGAAAAAGGTTACATTGCAGATACGGTAAGGCTTCAGAGGTCTTTATTCGATGTATCGTTGCTAAAATCACAATGCGTCAGTTGGAAAAGGGAATGGGAGGTGCACGTTCGGATGATAACAAGGGCTTGAAATCAGCCATCGTGGACATGGTTACTCCAGCTAATGGCGTTTTGGTGCCTACGCTGGCTCGTAACAAGAGAGAAGGTCGTGGTTTCCTTCACGAAATAACCGGGAAATACCTCTGCCCCCACAGACTACGACTGGAACAATGACAAGTAAGTTTCATTTGACCTTAGCAAATGTCCGACAAGGCTGACAATGTCCTCATAGTGATCGACGGAGGTTGCGATCGGGAGAAATCATCCCTCTACCCGAGCAATGGCCGATCTTCCTTTACCAAGGACTCAACTACAATGCATCAGACCCATGGGAAGGTCTGCTGAAGGGTCATCTCCTCGTGATGGGTTTCAAACACATCTTCACCAGTCCAAGCTCAGTCACTGGCGAGGCGCGAGCCACTAGATCGGGGAATGCAGCAATCCACGGAATGAAACGCGTGACCACGGCTTCTCTGGCCTACGTTGCCATGATGGTGAGTCTCATCAGCTCTGACCGTTTCCTCCTGCTTATCGGTTCCGCAGGTTCGGCATTCTCTGAGTTCCTCGGCCGTCTTCAACAAGGCGGATAAAGTGATGCAAAATGAAGTTTTTTATAACTCTATCTTGAGTTTTCTGGATGACGAGAAGGAGGTTCGTGAAGCCAGCAGCCTTTTGGCGTGGTGGGATGTGTAAGTAGTCCTTCATTTCCAGACGCGACTGTCAGAGCTGACCTCAGATTACAAGCCAAATATTCCCTGAGCATATGACAGTTGAAAGTGGAAGAGTCCTCGCAACGTCCGCTCTCGCCGCCTTGAGGAACCGACGCCAGCAAATATTATCAACAGAATCAGCACAACAACAGAATGCCAATCAGGGCGAGGGTCAGCCATCGTAACTTCTCACCTGTACCCCCTTTTGGACCGTTGGACCCTTTTCTTGGACCTTGTACCCTTTTCTTGGACCTTGTACCCTCTTCTTGAACTCTTAGCCTCTCATCTTGGACACTTGTTGATAGTGAATTTGCAAGCATAAGCAATAAAACATCCTGTGAAGTCTTCATTATAAAACAAATATAAAAACATCGACGATGACGTGGCGAGTCCAAATTACAAAAAAGGATAGTAGCACAAGGAGGGAACAGTCCGAGAGGGAGAGTGAACAAATATCCAACAGCGAACGACTATGGAAAGGGATATCGAATATATTGACTATTCAACTCTGACTACGAACAGTTAGACGCTGGAAGTTGGGCAAGAGGGTGCAGCTTACCTCGAAGCATCGACTCCCTCAGTAGATTAACTGCATCATTATCTCCATGACGAAGGTAATACTTACACATCTCCAGTAGTTGCCTCCTCGCTTCATCGAAATCCTCGGAAGCATCCACTTGCTCCTGCTCAATCTCGTATTTTGCCCGTTCCGCCAGCGCAAACCGTTCCGCATTGGCTACGAAGTCTTGTATGGCCAAGTGGACTGCTTCATGAGTGCCACACTCCTGCCACCAGCCCAGTCGTCTTCGACTTGGCCGCGCTGGGACTGTCCATATTTTCAAGGTGTTTCTAGATTGTAACTTGGAACTGTCGAGCAGGGCACGAATGAAGAGGAAGAAAAACGTACTTGATGCCGGGCGTCGCCTTCGAGTCTTGATGAGCGGCCTCTACCACGCCGCCTCACGACAGCGCTAGTAGGGCCAGAGGAAAGAAGATTACTGTCTGGCATGTAGATAGTGTGGGTTGAAAAAAGCAGGTGAATGGGTGGGAAAGAGGGAATGGGACAGTGATAAATAGGAACGGAAGGAACCGAATAGCACTAAAACGTGGAGACCGTCGACGACTATGTTGAGTCTAGCTGCACCACGTGTATTGACATGCGGCCACTTGCAGGCGGTTTTATATAGAGCTGCAGTCTGAAGGGCACCCCATTTCTTTCGTCTTTCCCCCTTCCCCACTTCTCTTTTTTTTNTTNTCTTTCAACTCCTTCTATTTATTTATATGGAGCGCAATCGTCGACCGTCTGAGAATTGCGACAGGGGCGACATCATCGTGCATCTCCATTGTTGACTAAAATGGGTTTGAGCTCAACCATCCTAGAATCTCCGACAATATGATACGCATCCCCAGGGCAACCTCGATTCGGCGCGACAGTTTGCGATGGGGCTCAATGAGACCACCAATCATATGCTGAGTACCGTGATTGAGCAGCAGGCCATTGACAGCGGAACTGCGGATGAGTTGGACGAGGAAGATCTGCTGCCTCCAGTGCCTCCCTATACAGAGGTGGATCCGCAAATGGATTCATCTCTGTCTGGCGCCTCTACCTTTGCGGGTAGTAACCGTGGGCGATCGCGAAGCGTTCCTTTGCCGATCGGTCCCCGCCAAATGCCACGGGAGACCCGACCAGCTCGCCGCGACGGACCAGTAAGTCTCCTTTTGCTCTATGTACTCTATGTAGAGATTACTTACTCACCATCCCACTATTCAGACCCGTTGGGTGATCAGGAAGTTCCGAGAACACCTTCGTTATCGTAGATCGCCTGACCGGACTTTCCTCATAGACGGTCCGGACGACGGGAACGTCGTACCATCTGGACAGGCTCCCCGTGGTCCCCAGCCGCAACGAGCCGGGAAACGTCGGCATTCAGCTGTTGAAGCAGAGTCAGGTTTGGATGACTTGCCCCCTCCGGATCACATCACTCCTTTTCCGCCTCCTGCCCCTTCAGCCCCTCTCGGCCTCCCTGCTCTTTCGGCCCTCAATGGCTTTCCTGCTCTTCCGGCCCCCGTCGGCCTTCCTGCTCCTCCTGCTCCTTCCCTACCCTTTCCACCCCCTTCCTCTGCACCTATGATTCCGCACGTCCCGAGGCAAAACACGGCTGACGGCAGCTTCCAATCTCTATCGCAGCTTGCTGCCAATCCGTCGACTTGCCCGCGCCAGTGCTTCGGGCAGATGCTCTCAAGCATGCAAATGAGTATGCACATGCAGCACTATCTGATGATGAAATATAGTCAGATGGATTGCAATTGCATCATTTGCGTGCACTTTGGCATACCCCCCGCACAACCATAGACGACAAATCACCGGTGTTCCACGGCCTTCATATTTTTTTGGTTTTAACTGCACATTCATTTGCCCCACCTTCTTTTTACCTGCACATTCCCTGATATGAGTAGATTGGGATTCAGCCCCACCCATTGATTTCATTTGTTGATGATCGTGATGAACCCTCCCCGACTCCAACTTTACGGACTTCCCCAATGTAACAAACATTGGTCATAGCTTGCTAGCATGTACCATGTATCTACCTACCTTCCCCTGTACATCATGTGCGTCGATATAGAAAATCAATCTGTGAATCTCAACTGGGCGCACCGACTGGAGAACATGGGAATAGCAATGTCTCTGATTGCCTCCGAAGGTGCGAATGTACGCACAGCCGCTCCCATACACCAGATACTGCATGGTATCAAACGCCGGACACATACAGATGTACGAATCCTACTTAATGGGCGCCCCAACAAGCTCTGAAGGCATGCATCTGCATTCGGGCGCTCGATCTTCAAACCCTAAAATTGGGTCCCATCGGTCAACAATTGAAGGTGCCAACTCAGCATGGAAACAGCCTCATGGCCCCATCCTGATTCCTTGTGGAGCCCTCTCAGCCCCTTCCACGCCTTTGCACGCTACACCTCGTCGTAAAATGCCCTTTATGGAGAGGGCTCGTCATTCCCGCCATCTGTACTCAAGAAGCTCGCCTCCGAGTTCGAACATGAAGGTGTTACAAACTGCATTGGTCTGAGCGGGCAGGATGTCCTGGAAGGAGGTCTGCAAAGAATCTGTTCTGTTACATATTTGCCCGCCCACATACCCGCATACCATACACAGATCCGGCATTGACCTAGTTCATGCTAGTTTGGCTATGGAACAATATACACCTTCTCCTAAACCCCTTTGCTCCCCCGGTTTTGTGTTCGTTCAGAATCCTCGAAAGGACAATGAAATAAACAGATGTGGATATCCGCTTTCACAAACATGTCCCGCTCAACTCTGGAAACCGCCAAAAGAAATCATACCCTGCCCTCCACAACGACACCCCTGTAAATGCCTCTGGGTAAGTTTTCGTTTCTCTCATTCTTGCTGATACTCACTCGTAATTGCTATCCTAGGCTCATCGATGCGTCAAAAAGTCGTCCCTGGATGCAGTTCGATGTTCCACAGCCTACTCGCTGGCGTTCACCTGAACAACACTCCCTATCCATTCCCGCACTCTCCCACAAATGCCTTGCAAGCTTGTGGTTGAATACACCTCGGCGGTGCTCCCTTTGCACGAGAGGCCGATGCAGATTTGTCGTCGGGCAGAAAGGAAGAGGAGGAAGGTTCATCATCTCGCCGCCCTCGTCTGGAACCTGATCCACCGTTCGCGCTCAGCCACCGCTGGACTTGCCTCTATTCCCCACTCAATCCGTTTCCCTCCCCTCTCAACCCTTCTCGTCATTCTCCTGAATAAACATGTGTGGTTTTGACATCCTATATTGCGTTCGATATTGCCAGCCAGTATTGACGAGGACGACCATGACTTCACGCAAGACGCCCAAGGACTCATCCTGGCTCGGAATTATTGCTGTCACTACCGGCACCATTCCCTCTATTGTCGAACAAGACCAGGCGTGTTCAGTGCCTTCTCGCTCAGCTCCCTCCAATTGTCATTGGAATACGAGAATGAAGAGGGTGGAGACCTGGAGCAACAGTTTCACCGTTCGGAGGAAGTAAAGAATTTCATTGATACCAGAAGAGGGTCAGAAATTTTGCGAGGGTTGTGGAGGAGAGAGGATGCGACAGCCCGCATCGCTGAATCGTCACCATGGCGAGTTCACCGTCATCGACACCGGTTATCCAGGATCTCAGCACACGAAAGCGCTGGAAGAGCGTCAACGGACGGAAGGACGATAGCGGAGGTGTGGAGACACCCAAGCCAGAGGCTCAGAGCTGTGTCTCCGTACGCTCGTACCCTCAGGGAAGCAATGTCCTGGCTTGGCTCAGTGCGTGGTCAAGGTCGCTCTCCTGATCCATCTACGGCCGCGTGACCCCTTCAGGATGCCCTACACAGTTCCCAAGGGCTCCAATTTTCCAGACGACTGTCAGAGCTTCAACAAGCATGCTTTGTCGTACTTATTCAAGGACTCGCCTGGACCTTCTGCGTCTTCAACGCCGGCTCGTTCAACCTATCCCTCCTACACCAATGCTGTTCCTTGTTGCCTATCCGACCAATCGACGAGGATTACGATGAAAGACATAATGCTCTCATGGACCTCGCCCAACAGCAATACCGCGGCGCTCCTCCTTCTGATTCTGCTACCCCCGCATCCAAACATCCTGCCCAGTCGCCAACCTCGCCTTGCCCACAAAAGTGGAGGCAGCCTCCAATGTTACAGATTTCCCTGACACGGTCAGCGTTTGACGCAGTGTACAGCGAGAGCCAGAGTGCTCGATCAATTCCGGCAAGCGTAACGGGGCCCAGAACCCCTTTCCCATACCTCTCTTCGACATTGTCGTCGAGGGTGAGGGCTGAGGGTAGTGGAGAGAACTCACCCACTACCAACATTTATTCTTTTGGTGGCTTCGGGTCTGGAAGGACAGGAGGAGGGACAGGAAGGGAAGGTTTGCAGGAGGCAGAGTCTACATCACCATTTATCTTCACCTACCACCATGTCGAGCTCAGTGGTGCCTCCTTTACCACGACAATACTACCAGGAACTCAGCCGACGGCGGGATGAGAGTATGCAGGTCCTTCCCAACGCTTCCCATTTGGCGTTCGCGAATGTGTTGGACGAGCCGATTGTCAATGGAGATCCCGAAGATGATAGCCGCTTTCTCCCTCTCTCTCTAGCTTCCTGCTCACGCATATATCTCCATGCTTCATCCTCCCTGAGCTCCCTTAATTCGCGTTCTTGTCGGTCCCGCTGCTCGCGTTCTTGATTGTCGCGCTCCCTCGTTATCCCTTGCTCTCGTTGAAGTTCTCTATTCCTAACGCGGATGTCGCGTTCCCTGATCTCCCTAATTCCCTTTTCTCTTTCACGCTCCCGTTCGCGCTGTTTTTTACACTCCCGCTCATTGAACTATCCGGGATCCTTGTCTCGCATATCGTATATCACGTCCCCGAATGTCGCGATGATCCCTGCCTCTCATCCCCACGTGCTCACGTTCACCTTTCTCCCGTTCAACCTGTTCACGGTCTCTGGAACTGGGAGCAGAAGAGGCTGGTGGAGGAGGAACTCAGCCATCGGAGGAAGGTGGAGGTCTATACTCAAATTCTTACCCCACGTTACACTCGCGAGCACCCGATCGCGCCATCCATCCGAGATACGGAACACCATTCGTCGATCTCAGTGTTCTTTCCCTATCAAGTTCCCCAGTGTGGATGTGGGGAACCGTTACTTCCGTTCGGTTCATACTTCGGTGGGGCTCGCATTGGTGACGTTGCATAAAGATCTTTATGAGACACATCAAGGTTCCGCCCAAGACCTGCATTCCTCTATATGCTACATTGCTGATGAGGATGCGGCTAACGCGGAAAGGAAGAGGTTTGCAGAAGGTCTGAGAGCTGCTGGGAAGGTGAGGGATGATGGGGAGGGGTCGGTGAGCTTGCGGTGTGCGTCGAGCGCTGGGGAGGAGGTATGGGTGAATTCGTATGAAGCCAAGGAGATTTGGGTGGTGCAGCGTGAAGGGCCTGTGGAACATGGCTATGGTAGCCCGGAGGTCCATGAGAAGAGGACGAAGATGTAGGCAGAAGGGGGTCGTTGGGCCTATGACCACAATACCCAGCCGCAGCGTAGGGATTGAGAGGCGGAGCATGTGCCGAGGTTGATGCAGGGTGAATGAGAGGCGACGGAATAGGCGCGTCACTCCTACTGAGGACTGATGAAGTCGCTGTGGGACCTGGGTGACTATGACTGGGGGTGATGGTGGGCCATAGGTCATTCCATGGGGCGAGGTGATGGGTGAGGGAGGGACAACAGTTCGCAGACAACGAAGAAGTGGCTTCACCTCGCCACGGGACTCTTTCGAGGCACAGTTTGGCCGGGAGTTCGGGGAGGGTTGGGTATAGACGGAGCTTCTTGACCGTCAGTCGATTTTGGGTGTTGGTCCGCTATTCAGGGATGGCAACAACGACGAGCAGGATGAGCAGACACGGTTGAACTCTGTTGCTAAAAGGAAGGGTCAAGCGAACTCTCCAACAAATCCCATGACTCACTCTACGACGAATGGTACTTGGAGAACCTTCCAACAAGCTGTAAACGAAGACCTCCTATCGCCACTTTTCCCCGAAACCCCGTCCTCCTTTGATTTTTGGTGCCAAGGGAAGTACAAGCGTTGGACTACGCAGACGACGGTGAAGATGAACAAGATCTGATCTTCTCCCTGTGGTGAAGCGAGAGTTCGGATAATGGAGGTGGTGGCAAAAGCGCGAGTCTCAATACCAGGGTCTATTCGTTGGTTGTTAGCAAACATAAGCAAATGAAGCACCTTCCAGGAATGGGCGCCATCGCGCTCAACGATCAACCACCACCTCCGACACTCCATTGAAATTCTATTATCGCAATGAGCTACGGTCAACCTTCGGTGAGTTCTATTTCTTGGCTTGACCATATTCACCCGGCTAATAGCCCCCCTCGCAGTACCGCGACTCCAACGAAGATCCCAACCTCCCCCCACGAATCCGTCGAATCTTGAACAACACTATGCAAAATGAAATGGTATCTCAGAGTTCTACCCCGGCAGCGATATTATACCCACCTCCAACAGCAACTTTCTTTCAGTACGACCCCGATTGCTCCTCAAGCCGGGATTCAAGTCATGATAATAGTCATCATTGTCGTCAGTGACGATAATCAAGGCAGCCAGGTAGCGAGGTAATTCCCACTTTCTTTTCTTTGCATGGTCAGAAGTAACGTTCAACGTAGTGCTTAGCTGAATAGGCCAGAAGTAAGAAATGGGGAACGAGAGCAATGTATCAGTTTTAACACATCGAAGGCGTGGTCGGGTCAAGGACAATACAATTTTTTTTCTATAAGTTCGAAATATTGATTATCAGGTGTTCAGTGGTAACGTAGCAGCTCCGACCACCCTCTCTCAATGTCTCAGCTGGTAAGAAAAGTGGAAGACGGCCAGGAAGTAGCTGCCCTTCAGCTTGTATGGTACGCTTTTGCAGGCTATATCCACAGTCGATATTTGATGCTCGTATTCGTTTTAGACAGCTGGCTGAAGTCGATCACAAGTTACTCTGCGCTCTCCTGTCATGTACTGCTGCTCTGTGGTCTGCACGTCAACGACAAAAGGGCCAATATTATCCCTCATTCCGACAAGAGTACGATCACCGAACCTCATCTTGTCTGGCCAACACTCTCCGACGATGAATGGATCAAGGTCAAGACCGCCATGAAGGATCTCATGCTGCAAGACTTTGGGTAACGAAACACAAAGCCAACATGTCCTCCTTGACGGCTAGCCAAGTCCGGGACACTATTCTTGGACGGGAAATCGCTTTACCGTCGGTGCGATGTCAACAAATGGTGTTGAAAGGCGACGGAGGCCCAGGCAGGCGTTATTCTGCAAATTTCGGGGCAGATCAATCTCGACTCCTACGAGCTGGTCAAGGCGGGCTTACTCAGTCCGGCAACTGCTAGAGAAAACAAGAAGCCTATCCGCCTCTCTACCATTGGTATGAGTTGCCTCTCTCCGCTCTATTGATCTCATAGCCTGACATTTTTGAAACAGATGACTATCAGGGAGAGGAGAGCTACATCGTCATCACTTCCCTCACAAGAACAAACCTGGAAACGACATCGGATTCATGTACTCCCCAGAGCGTTTGAACGTACTTCTGTCGCGTGCGCGCAACGGCCTCGTCATGATAGGCAACTCCAGTACCTTCAAGAATTGCCAAATTTCAAGGTAATCAAGGTAATGTATAACATCCTCACCGCCGGGCTGTACCTGATCTGGATTATAATGCACTATTGTTCGAGACTGACGGACGGACACATAGCATTTTGACAATGGATTACGTGGTTTGCGTGGATCCACCCCAATACTTCTTGTTCCGCCAGTTTCGCCATGTGTAGACTACAGCCATAGCTGATGAATGTTATGAACTCAGGCGCAGCCTCCTCCTCGCGACATTAAGTCTGTAATTCATCCTTTGTATGAATGGGTATGTTGATCTGTGTCTGAACCTCCCCAGCCCTCACGTCACTCAGATCTGCCAGACTGTTATCGTTGGTATACCCTGATCATCGCTGAGAAGCTCATATTAGAACGTCATTTATGGCACCTACTGATCTGGGCTGATAATCGGCTACCTCGGGATTGCTTGTTGATCAAGTCAGCCTGCGAAAACCAGGGAAAACCAGCTTTTCATCGAATTTGTGATGTCGTGGCCGCCAATCAACACTGAATCTAAAATCAGGAAATGCGCATTTCCGTCATTTGGCCCAATGTGCTTGATCACCAACTTGTGCTTTCCGAGGGACAGTCCGGGTGGCGATTCGTAAAGTTTGACCTGGGTTTGGCCAGGAGATGACTGTGGATATCGGGCAGAAAATGTGTGTAGGCCGTCGTCCAAGGTAAAATACATGTCTACGATACGACTAGGATTGGGCACGCCCCTTTCAGCGCTATCGAGGTCTCCAATTACCGCGATTGAGCTGCCTTCAGCGAAAAACATCGTCAGTATTTGGGATAGATACGGAGGAACTGGATCTTTATGCTTGAAAGCTCGCGTACCGTAAAAGCTGACAGTAGCAAATGATTCAGCAACCCAACTTTCTGTTCGTGTAGTGTCGTTAAAGGCTGTCGCAGGCCTGTTATTCCATTGCTGCCAAACTCCAGTGTACGATATGGCCGGGTGTCGGTCGTCGAGGAGGAGGAATGCTGCCATTCACATTCAAGCGAGATTGAACACGACACAAGTGGTTGTCAAATTTGTCTAGGAGACAGAGACTGTATCTCTTAGAGATAGGAAAGGGTTCGATAGCAGGCGCCTGCTTGCAGGTACCAGGGAAAACACCGAATCCATCTTTAAGGAATTGGCATCTGACATTCGGAATGAAAGCTTGAAAGGTTGCCTTTCGTCAGCCGCATTCAAACCAATGTGGTATCTATTCAGTACTTACATACGTACTCGCTACACCCGTCTGGCTTAACAAATCCCGAGCACCGAGTGTATCCACCCGTAACTGTACTGATAGCTCGATCCCCTCAGGGAGACCTCGCCAGATTCCGACACTTAGCTCCTTGCTGTCAAAAGGTTGAGTTGAGTTTGATCAATTACACTACTTCGTACTGGGTTGATAATTTGGACTGATGGATCGTTGACAGTGGAGGGTACGCCGTGGGTGTCGGTACGAGCAGTGACAGGCTGGACTCGAAGGGCTCTTGCATTGTGGAGAAGGGCTTCGAGTGAGACGGGTTGTAAGCAGTGAAGATTTTATATCAACGATAGGGAGCATTGTGCAATATACTTTGCAGATAAAATGGATCTTTTGGCAGGATAGGCGTCTTAGCCTCAGCGTGTCTTGCACCTGCAAGACTCGGGTGTGGCACGAGGCCGCTCGCATCTACAAATGGTTTGGTATAAGATGGGCTCCAATGGACCGCGTGGCGTTTGAATGGGCGTCGTCTTTGACGATGTCTATCATAACGTGTCGATGATGGCTCGTGCATTCGTCAAGTCAATAAGAAAGAACCGGTACAGAGCATTGGTTCCTGTCGCAGCAGTCCACACCTCAATATGGTCTCCCACCCCTCACTTATCTCTCCCGCCAACTGCGAATGTACTTGTCTCCAGCCTGACCCTGACATCGCTGGAATTGGGGTATGTAGTACGCATTGGGCCCTCCGACTATTCTGACGATTTCTGTTCAGGGCATGATCTCGTTCGCTCTTGGATCAGGATTCACCATCATCCTCGCAGTGTCCACATTACTGCTCAATCTTGCCGACTCTCGGAATGCAATTGATCGCTGGGTTTCCAGTCGCATGTTAAAGCGCCTCAAGCGAATGGATCGGATCTTCGTCCAGAAAATAACCCATCACATCCTTCTTCCAATCCTATTCTCGTCAAGCGACTCTCAGCTGGTTACTGGATTCATAGTTCTGCTAGCGGGATGGATCCAAGTTTGGAAGAACTTATCGGTGTACCACTTTTCGGTCATCGTCAACATGGCGTGGTCAGCGACGAACAGTCAACTCCTAGCGTTCTTCGCATTGCAGATGATTCAAGACCACTGCGATTTTCCTTCAACGAGTATGTTGGATCTGAACCACTCGTCGAGTCAAACCCACCGGTGCCACAAGTTACCGAAACGATCAAAAACCAGTCGGGCAGTGCTCATGGTTGGTCACTTCGTGATGCTCTTTGTAGCTGCGACGGTTCAGAGCCACAGACAGTGGAACACGTCATTCAAGTGCCCGGTTGTGTGCGTTGTGAAGGAGCTCAAGCCGGGTGGACTTCCGTTAGGGATGACAATGTTGTGCTATGCGTTGTTACTGTGGGGTTATGGGGCCGCCATTCTACCTTTCTTATTCTCATCCTCCCGATCCCATCTCTCTACCGCGACGAATGCTCCCACCTCTCCAGAACGCAAAGCCTCATTGTACGTACGCCACATGCAGCACTCCTTCGTAGGGAAGTGCCTCGCCAAGGTTCTTGTCGCCATCTCCGCAATTCTAGACTCGATGACATTCCAAATACTTATTCCCGGTATATGGTTTGCCCTTGGGGTGCTCGACATGATTGGTGTCAGGATATCAGGAAGAGAAGCGTTTCTCAGTTGCGGTGCAGACATGCGGACAGAAGACCGATGGGGTTTTGGCCAACTGGTCCCGCTTCTTTACCTCATTGCTCCAGTTCTTCCGGCAATCGACGCACTCGGTCATTACAGGACACTCAGGTTGAGCGAAGATCATGTCAGGGAGACGCAGATCGCACCAGTACCCGCAATGCGAGTTGGGGGTGATGCCATGGGCGTAAGAGTCCACGATGCGGAGAAGGTGGAGGAATGATATTTACGACGGGCATGATTCGTCGAGTTCGTAGCTAGACAAGAATACTAGGGTCGTTTCTCCAAATGGTTGAATCAATCAGCGGACGCTCTATACGTTGGTTTGCTTTGGTAACGAAATCCAAGGCTTCAAAATAGGTACGCAAGAATAGCAGCTTTGCCAATGTCAACAGATTCCAGCCTGATAGAACACGCTCAAATCAGGGAGGCCAATGTTGGAAGAAAACTGTGATTTCGTTCGCTTTGGACCACACTCCAGCTTCATGACGTGTATAATGAGACACGGAAACTGACTCGCGTTGATGAGGAATGATGCCAGGCATTGCTGGATAGGGACGATCGCGAACTCAGCGATACCAAAGCCACGTCTAGAAATGGTAGCCCCTAGTGTCGGCAGAAAGTGAAAAACGAGAAGGAGACCCCAAATCTGGCCGTTCGCTCTGAGGACGCTAATCAGTAGTCCCAGCGTGCGATTACAACGACGACGATGCTGGGAAGTCAGTTGTTTCAAATCTCCGTACGATGGAGTGCGAAGACTTGTACATGCCTTTGTTTTATTTGAGCATTTGCCCTAGTCGCTCTCTAGCATCGGCTGATTCGACTCCAGGACCATGCCTGTCCTCTGTGACGGCTGAAATCAAGATAAAAAAACGGTATGGAGTAGAGCTGCTTAGCTTGACGAGAAGTCTCAGAGGCCAAAGTCTTCTCTATCTCTCTATGTAAGATGCTACTAGCGAAGTTTGCTTTAGGGTATTCCGACGCAGTCAGGGAAAAAAAGTAGGATCAAAGGCACCAGGGTCACGCCACAAGTTTACTGCAAAGACACTGGACGGGATCTTCGGTATTGTGGACCGTGACGCTACCCCCCAAGCATGGAGAGCGTCAGAAACAGTATAACCCCTCCCCTTCCTGGAGTCGAAGGCTCGCGGAGCAATTCTCCGTTGGTGGCAATCCTGGTCGCGGTAGCAGGAAGGAGCTGGGGGATATAAACAAATATGATGAAACAGGGTGTTAAAGAGCCTCCAGAGTTATATCGTGCACAATGTATAGCTTGACCCTCGAGAAAGGGAGTGTAGGAGATTGCCATTAACGGACAGTGATGGGCAAATGAACGAAGGTAAACGTTGATGACTCGTCCAGAGTGAAAGAAAACGCAGCCATTGACAGCCAGAGTGAAGGCCATTATTCAATGGCATGCATTGGGCTTGAAGCTCAGACACCGAAGCAGACAGGCAGGTAGTGGTTTCAGGTCACGTTCAGGGAGATCCTAGAGATGAGACCCAGACCGGCAAATGCATGAGAAAGGCCAGAGCGAGCCTGTGTCGTCAACGCAGTAGTGGGTGGATGGTCCTCATCATGGTTGGCTGGCTCTTCGTCAAATCCAAAATCATTGGGTGAGTAGTCTCGCTGGTTGGTAGTAATCGAGGGGATCGGCACAGATATTCGAAGTCGCGGAGAAAACAACCCACTTGTCTTGAGCTCCCAAAGGGAGTGATATAAGCCGGGCTTAGCAGCAAGTGAAAGATGCATCATAACAGAGCTGTATACCTGACACGAGGCTCTTAGTGTCAAGCGGTGGTTGGGTCGGTCGAGTTGGAGAGCGTGGCTGTGCTTTTCTTGACCATCAGCTTCTGGGAACAACAAAGATATTCGAGGCCAAACATTCAACCAGATGGTTCCAAGCGATGTTGAGTACAAGGGCTACCGTGGACCCCAGGGGTCAGGTAGCATATCTACCAGCAAACTCAGCCTATCATCGGCCTCCTTGATCTTGTGTCAGCCTAGGTCCATCACTTCCAGCGCTTAAAGAGCCTTCCCCAATTAGACTTACTTTGCACAAAGTTCTAGAATGCACCCTCTCGCGAAGGAAGTACACACGTCTGGCCCATCAGGAAAACCAGGTAAACGAAGCCGATGTCGATGACCTCGCCGTCATGTCCAATCACCATTCGTCGACAGTCGGATTTCCGATATGCGCCGGCCGCCCATGTGGCATCGAAGGAACGGCAGGAAAGGCAACGTTGATGGACTATCGTATGTGACTTGTTCTGTGGGTCACAACTTCTAGATAGGTACCGTGGTATCCGGCGGAAATGAACGTATTTCCTCAAACATCCCCGAGATTGATGAAGGAATATTGAGCAAAAGGTCGTTGGTAAATAGATCTTGCCGCGATATTCATCGCCCTCCCCTACATGGAAGTTCACCGATTTTCAACACGGGGTCCCAGCTATTAAGGTCATAAATCGGTCATAAAGAAAATCATGGCAATACGGCGCCGCCAACATCTCTGCGTGTTTTTATTGAGCAGTATGAACGGACAGATTATCTTGGTTAACGAGTGGGGTAGTTGGCTAGGGAGAACTTTAATTAATTCCCATCCCTATTGTTGGGACTTGGAATGCTTCATTCTCTTTTATATACCACGCCTGAGGGTCAGCCGCTTTTTATACTTCAAACAGGAAGAAGGGATTGTCTCAGCCGATCCAATTATCTGACTCGTCCCAAGTTCTCAGTAGCACAAGCTAACTGCCCGTGGTTACGCTTTCTTTGAGATTGGAGGAAATATTCCCTTATTGGGTCTCAGTTCATGAAAATAATACGGCCATGTAACTGTGGCACTTAATGGGGTTTGAGAATTGTCATTGCCCGGCTGTGTAAATGAGCTCCAACGATCTCGCAAAATTCATCGTTCCCCGGCAAGATAGGAGGAAGTGCGTGCCTCTTGAGGATTGACAGATGTTCACTGTGCCTGAATATGTAAATGGAAACGTCCGTTAGAGCTCATTGGAGTGTCAAATATCCACACACTTCGCCCTTTCTGAATGCACCGCATTGCCCGGGTTCGGACTTTCGATGGGTTAGTACATGCTATCTGTTCAGCTTAACCTGTGGTGTCGGAGGACTACACCCGATCTTCTGACGAATTCTCAAAGTCTGGCATTCATTACGCCGCGACTTGAATGAGTTTACTCTGGACTGCTCCATCCTGGTTAGAGGAAATGCCCACTCCATTCGGGCCTCGTCAGAGTAAAGCTCAAAATTTCCGACGGACCGGGATATACCCATCAAGTCACATTCACGAAGTCTACTAAGGCTAGCGTAGCTTTGTGTCGTCTTGTTTTCGTGACATAGGATCCATGATGGAGTTACGCGCCGACAATTGGAGGGCGTCGGTTGATCAGTACTTTCATATCCGAGAGCATCGTAGTAGCGTTGTGACTGAGACAGGCGTCAGCAAGGATTAGAAGACTCTCGTCTAGCACTGAAGCAGGAGAGAACCGTGACACCCGCTTACGACAAACTTGGCAACACGCCTGTTGAACTCCGAGACTGCCGTCATTGGGGAATAGATATCTGCTCGCTGGCGAGTACATGCTAAATGGGGCAAATAGACGACCTAAGGGTCTCAGGGAGAGGGTCCCAGTCTCGCTCCTAAACGGACAATGGAGATAGTGGCGGACTGCTCGGTCTCGTGTGCGCAGCGCTCAGGACGAGGGGATTACATAGCCCAATAATGGAGCAAAGGCAACGCCGCACACTGGTACAGAGGTCATTGTCCGCCGACCTTAGGCTACCCGTGAGCGCTAAAAAGGGTGTGATTGAGCGTCAAGGTATGCCAACACCTCAAAACCGCGTGAGACCTAAGCTTCCGACTCGGAAGCTATCATGAGTCGCTGAATCGTCTTCAAATGCACGTTACAAATTCCACTTGGAAAAGACCATACACGCTTCAAATTTGATCTAGAGAATACGCAAATCATCCGACAGCGTGGGTGGTAACTACTGCGAGTCCGAGTGTTAAGGAAGATTTGATAATGCTGTTCACGATTCTTTCAAAATGGCTAAACATTGCTGAGGGAAATGGAAGGATGCTGAGCACAGAGCCATTGATATCCCAGACTCGCAGCGATATCCTTCGCTTTCTGCTTCTTAGAGGCCGATCCTTGACCAACTTTTATTACTTGGCCTTCACCATCGCTAGGAACGACTAGTCACCGTGGAAATGATTAGAAAATATATGTCACTAGTAGCTGATGAATGTGCTCACGTCTGGCCTCGGCCGCCCAAGGATGTTCCTTGTCGTTCGTTTCCCAAGCCAGGACTAGCGCTCGTACTGTTCCAGCGAACACTTTCTGAGAGGCATTGTTGAACTTCGTACAGGGGCCTAGTACGGAACGTGAGACGTTTCTCAAGAGCCACATAAAAAAGGTATGGCTGTACCATTCGCCATAATGTGAGCCGGTATGAAAGACGATAGGAGATGGGTGTGGGTCGAGTGTCGAAGTAATGGATACCTGAGCTCACCTTTAAAGCTTTTTAATCGTGACAAAACCCGAAACAGGAACAAGCATTTGGAGAATGTGTCCTCTATTCCAGGACCTATTCATCACTTGGCAACAGCGAATCTCACTTTACCATAGGTAACCCTTGATCGTGACAAGACCCAAAACAGGAGCAAGTATTTGGGGGGTATGTTCTATATTTAGGGCCTGCTCATCACTTGGCTTCATTGAATCTTACCTTACCATATGTAACCTTTGATTGTGACAAAATCCAAAACAGGAGCAAGTATTTGGAGGGTAGTATGTGCTATTTTTAAGGGCCTACTCATCGCTTCAAGTTGGCTACATCGAATCTTACCTTACGATATGTAACCCAAACCAGGGAGGTACCAGGGTCAGGGCCGCACGATCCAGCATCGGCGCGCGTAATGACCCATTTGAACGCTAACCTTTTGTAGCAGTCGTTCCCTTCTGCGTCTGCCAAGAAGCGGTGAATCGGAATTTCAGAGCTTGGAACTAAGACCCTGATAAGTCAGTGCAATTAATATGAAGCTTCATTACAAACTTCATTTTAATAGGCGCTAGAGGCTCACAAATCCGATGGAGGGCAGGTGAGCGGGCGTCCAAAGGGTCTGTCGAACTTCACTCTACTTTCTTGTTATGACATATAAAAGCCTCTCTGGGCTTTCGATCTACCCTGAGGGAGTGGCCGCTCAGTACGAAATCCGATCCATATCCAATAGACTCAGCGCTCTCCGTCGCTCCTCAGCATTTGCTCCTTTGAATCAATGTCGGGACGCATACTGGGGATTATGTGTGCTCAAGGGCATGGCTTCCTCTGCCTCCCCCAGGCACCGGTAATCCAAGTTACGATGGATAGGTAACTATAAATTGTAATATAGGTCAATCATGATTCCTTCTGTGCACCATTCTCCTCCATTCACGGACCCAAGAACCATGTCCCGTCACCAATATTGATATCACGACTCACTGACTCACAACGTGCACACCCCGGTTTTCAACCAACCATCCCGTCCACCAATAGGTCTGAATTTGGTCCTTAATTCGTGTTCAGGAAAGTTCAACGAGATCCGAAAGCGCACTGTATGGCAAGGTTGATGCTTATGCCGCATGCGCTCGGTGTGAAGATCCATGCCAGGTTGGAGGCTGGTATCAGCGGATATCAACCCGAGGCTAGACTGAGATTAGAATATTAGCCCACAGCCGATTCCGCTTTTCATTCTTTGATTATGACCCCTCCTGAAGGTGCCGAGCAGCACATCACGCCGTTATGACTAGCCGTATCGACCCGCATACGCCCTAATCCTTCATAGCCTGTTGCTTGCGGGGTCCATCTGTCTGATGCCTCCTCTTCCCGAGTCCACACTACGGAACGCTAAATGCCCCTCAACATACTGCCCTTCACAACTCATTCATTTGAATGTTAAAAATGACTATCGTACAAAGTAAATACCTTCTATTTGCCAGTTATGGTGCCTACTTGTGTGCTTCAAGTTCATATTTTGTCCGCCGAGTGCTTCGGACTCCGATACCCGAGCAGTACGAGCCCTTTTACTAACCGTACTTGGCAGAATTGCAGGCTGTGCCGAGTTCGAGAAGGGAAATTTAATTGGAAACTATGGTGCGGCCTCATAACCCACTCAGCACCACCCGGCGGTTGCACACACGACACAAGCTTGAGTACGGACAGCCTGGACATGCCCCTCCTGGCCTTTGCGTAACATATCTGCTTTCCGCATCTGTAGAAGGAGAGTCGTCAGATTTAAGTCTCCCATAGATTTAGAAGGTAGCACGACCTGCCACATGGCATCAAGGCCCCTGGAGTTCTCTTCGACAATCGAATCCGCACCTCAGGCGTCTGAGCCAAATCCCAGCGATTGGGAAGAGAGAGGCGAGAGATTCATTCACAACGTCCTATCGTCTTCAACTTGATGAGCGCGCTCATATGCAGTTTCTGACAGGTTCAGCGGAGGTATTCTGTTACATTATGTCGCCCTCTGCTCTGGAGCCAGTTGCATTCTTTGCATGCTTTTTTCCATTCCCCGTCTCGATTGCTCACTGGAAGGGACAGGGCGGAATAGGGCGAAACATATGTTTCGAACTATATATTCTCGGAGCAACGGCTTTGTCTAAGGTTGCCAAAGATGGAATGGGAGGCTTTGAACTCCCTCGTTTGCGCCTGTCTCGTCTTGTCCTCTCCATCGAGGCATCGCAATGTACGCTGTATATATAGAGCTCTGAGATGGCTCTCCATATCCCACGTCAACACATCGTCCTCCAGCGCCTAGAGCACTCTCAGACTTCGTATATGGGAACAAAGACCATTGAGCATTCTCCAGACGTAATAGGTAGCGCTGGGATATACTAACTCTCTAGATCGCGGTCAGAGTCGAGGTCTAAGTCCTCCGCCATCTGTTCCGAATAGTTATTCATGAACTTCCTCAAAAGTCGCATTATCTGACCGCCATAGCCATTCCCCTTCATATGTGCATGCACAGCAACCTACTTCGGAACCATTCTTGTAATCGGGTGTCGTGGCCCCTCAGGTCAGTTCGATTTCCCTCATTGGTCTTAGAAATGGAGGAATGGTCGAACTGAATGTCCGCAACACGATTGTACCATCGATAGACGCCTGGACCTCGAATCCATGGGTTTCCTTCCTTCCGTTAACGGACTGGTCAGGCGCAGTCGTTGCTCGTCGTCAGAACAGCAAATTTAGCATAAATCCAGAGCCGCAACTTACCTTTGAGTTACTGTTCGTCCTTGTAGCATGCATATAGGAAACGTATCAATTCAGGTGACGTCTCTGCACTATCGCGGATGATGGCCCGACATTCCGTGATCCCATGTTCGGGTAGAGTTTCTTTCTCGGCGGCCGTATGGGCATCAAATAAGCATCAGGATCGTGATGGCTCCCTCTAAAGCATAACGGACCGAGAGCACGTTACTTCGTCCTCAAAATCATCTTTCTCGATCTGCCGTTTATTAAGGGGCCTACTGAGTCGCTCGTCATCTCGGAGGATCTCCAAAAGCCGGGATAGTTATCAATTGGTGCAAAATTACTCCATCCACACTTTAGTGGAGGTGTTGCGCAAACATAGTAGCTAATGATTAGGGGGAAATGATTCTCTTCGTCGACTTCCGGCACTCAACTACATAAGATGTCACATTCGACATATCTAGTACAGACATCGAATTCAAGAATAAGTGTCTGATATGTTAGCACTGAGCGGCGATCTACGTACGAGGAGTAGATTCGAAGCTCGTCAAACATCACTGAGATCGATCGACGGGTACTGTGAAACAAGCCATTCGTAGCCAGCGTTGGCTACCATCTCCTTTGCATTCTTCTTCCTCGATGCCGACGCTTGACCCACTTTCAATACCACGATGTTGTTGTTATTGGCGATGCTCCCAACGACTAGTGATGGTGAAAAGACGTTAGCAGGTGACCTGTTCACGCTATTCATAGTGTAGTACTGACGTCGAGCTTCAGCAGACCAAGGCGCTTGTCTGTTGTTTGTCTCCCAGGAGAGGATTATCGGGCGTACGGTGCTACCAAATACTCGCTGCGTAGCATTGTTGAACCTCAGACATGGCGCTAGTATGGGCAAGAGTCAGCATGGAGAGGAGTCAGATGGGAAGCATGTACCGTCAGCTGGCATTGTTATGAAGGTGGGCGAGGAAATGAGAGGGTAAAATTCTGGATATACAAACTCACTACTTAACCAAAGCCTCAGCTCCCATGACATAAGCCACATAACTGAGATCGTGCACGCATACCGTCTGCCATTTTTGTTGAGTGTGCTTCACCAAGCTTTCGTAAGTGGCGAAGACCCTATGATGGACTATCCTCTCCACGCGTTATTCACTCAATGGATAGGGTCGGATATTCTCGGAGTGAAATACATTTAAAACAAGATTTGTTCTCGGAGGTTATGGTGAAAGGCGACACAGCTACCGCCAGTCAGTACAAACTGATCAACGTCCCGGTCAACCGAGAACCCTTTTTCTAGCCGAATCAATGGCTACCTATCTCACATTCATGGCCATGCTCCTTGCACAGGACATTAGATGTAAATCATCAACCCGCTTCTCCGACCGCAATCAACCAGATTCAAGGGTGCAGCTCCTCGACGCCCACGGATGCACTTTGAAGTTTGACACATGCATCACGTCACATGTGTTATGCGGGATAGCGCCAGTCCGGTGTTCGGAACGAAGAGGCGAGTGGATGAACTCTGTGGCGTTCAACATGCAGATCAAGACCAGATATCTGGGCTGTTGGGATATCAGACCCTCGTACATAGCTTCATATTCCCAGGCTGAGCTTCTATTAGAGCTGTTGAGGATACAGGCTCTTCGTAACGAACATGCGAGCGCAGATTTAGATTTTGAGGTAAAGGCGTCTTTCGTAACGATCAACACAACCTGTATTTCCAAGTTCAGCTCCCATTGAAATCCCGCTGGTGAATGACGGAGAAGTAAGGGTGTGCCGCCGATTCATTCCTTCTTCGCTTTCTATGTGTACACGAATGCAGAGCCTCATCGATGAAAGCCTAACAAAGAACGGCCGCCGATCTCGCAGGCTTCAAAGTTGATATCTCAAACTACCCCGAGAGGAACGTGTTCGCCTTGAAGGACCGGTGATCCCCACGGGACGTTTAAGGCCAATCACTTCACCTGTCCTCGAATATCGCAAGTGCTTCGTGTATCCCATCATGTCAACACCCAAATCGCTTATTACAATTACAGAAAGAACCAGACTGACGAAGAGTGTGAGAGATGATGATGACAAGTATAGCTCTCTACGATGTGGAGTGAACAGGCTTCGGCTCCAGCCTGAGCGCTTATGGATTTAGCGCGCAGTTTGGCTTCGCCATGATGCAAAAATCAGTAGCAATTGCCGCCTCAACGCCCATTTTAACTTTCAAGGCTTCCATTAGCTCCCAAAGCTTCAAGTTGGCCGGCCTCACTCGACCTTGCAGACAAGGGAAACGAGGACTGGATTAAGCTTCGGATGGCGGAGAGGTCATAATGTATTGTCGTCAGGATACGCCCGGTCCGTGGAGCCAGCGCTCGCAGAAAGGATCATGTAGCCCAATGGATCTAGATACTCAGGAAGGCCGAGTTCAACCCAGAGTTGCAATGGATCCATTGTGACTCTACACATGTCAA
Organism: Candolleomyces aberdarensis; assembly: GCA_004126415.1. Classification (NCBI taxonomy): domain Eukaryota; kingdom Fungi; phylum Basidiomycota; class Agaricomycetes; order Agaricales; family Psathyrellaceae; genus Candolleomyces; species Candolleomyces aberdarensis. Next base: position 66,573 of record SDEE01000177.1, read on the forward strand.
GGCTAGGACTGCAGGTAGGTGCTGACTTTTGACATGAGGCATCTCTGGCACCTCTGTTGGGGGTGGTACATGTGGACAGGAGACCCTGAAACTCGTGTATATTCCGCCGAAGGCAAACGCTGTGACGCCCCTACCGCTGGGATGTTGGCATCTCTTGATCAGGTCAGCTCGTCACGTAATGGGTTCGCTAGTAAGCGCCATGGGCTACGGCATCACCCGATCAACTTGAAGCGCCCAATCCGAGTCTTCGGCCATATCAATGCCCCGCTCCAAGTTCCATCACTTCGGGGAATAGGTGGATATAGATACTTGGAGTAGAATGATAAATGGCGAGTGAGTTTTAAGCTGCTCCTTCTCCCTCTTGATTCCATATACTTCATCCCCATTCGCTTGGTGTTTAGCCATAGAGGGGAAATATGAACAGATTAATTCTATAGTACCAGAGTATTAAGCGAATTTTCCTGTAGAAAGAAATACTGGAACCCCTATGTGTAGTAAAGGGAAACTGATAGAACGACCCTTATGGGTGCTTTGATCTGTCACGATAAGGATCGTTGGTCGTTATGCGCACTTTCGACAAAGAAGTTCTCCGAGGATCGGTAGGGATCTTTGGAACCTTGATGCGCTTTGCCGACAGAAAGACAGAGTCCGGGGCCAAAGTGAGTTACGACGGCGCGGGTCCAAGATCGTACAAGGCATGGAGATTTTTTCTGTCGAATGCCTTTACAATTCGAGTCCCATTCCCAAAACAATTCGGGTAATCTATGGAGCTGTTTGGTCAAAAAATGGACATTCCCCCATTTCCAATAGTATTTCATTGTACTGTGTGTATACTACAACGGAGGGAGCTTGGCTCGAGATCCACTTCCAGTCATCAAAGATCGCTGAAGTCAATTTCAGGATATTGAGAACAAAGCCACTCGAAGCCAGAACGGGCTGCGAGATCTTTGGCTCGCTGCTTCTTCGGCGCAGATGATGGTCCGATTTTCACGACGCTAATACCGTCTTGGCCAACAACTAGGCGTGGATAAACGATTAGCCGAAAGACGCATCGATAAACCCGGTGGCACTCACGTCTGGCTTCAGCAGACCATGGCTCAGCTCTGTTGTTTGTCTTCCAGGTCTCTACGATGGGCCGGACAGTGCTGCCGAAGACCTTCTGAGCGGCGTTGTTAAATGTCATGCAATATCCTGTTACTGATGAAGTGCAAAGCAGATGAGCTTTATTCCGGCAGCAATGTTGAACTCACCGTCCGCCATGATGACTCTATGGAAGTGGGCAGCTGGGATTAGAATCTTGGTTTGTGTGAACTGGAGATGTGAGGGTGAAACTCTGTGTAACGGTTGATATTTGAGACTCTCTCCATCTCGCATTATAAGTGGTTTGGCTGAGTCTGATGGGTCGAGACCTTCACCGAAAGGGGGAGAAACGGGAAAGGTTGGTCCCAGGCGAATGTCGGCGGTTTCAATACGTGAAATCCGATGCGTAGGCCCTCTCGTACTGCTAACAGGTGCCGGAGGGGAGAACTTGTCCACAAGCGCAAAAATCGCGTGGGCTTTTGATTACTTCGAGCCGTCGTAAAATCATACTAATTGCCTTTTCAAACATCTCTCTCTGCTACAATAAAGCTGCACAGGGTGACTCATGCGCATATCAGGTCTCGGTGTTGGTACTAAGTTGCGTTTTTAAGGTACCGAGAGTTGCGTTATTAAGGTACCGAGTATTGGCGGTTTGAGAACTCCGTGACTACTCATCATCCGATTAAGCATCGATGCTTCCTATAGCAGCAAGCGCCACGAGGAAGATCTGCTGGTTCTCGTACCTTTGAGGCTTAACGACTACTGCAGATTAAACCCCGCGAGCGCTGCACACGTTATCGAAGGCTTCTTGCAGCTAGCACACCCACAGAGAAGCGATGTTGAGGCATTGAGCCATATGAAGCATATGTGGTTCCACGATGGAGGACAACACAAAAGTGAGTTTCTTGGGGTGTGACATGTGCTCCTGGCTCACGTTAACGCCATTCTCCGCGAATCCTTGTCAGATATCCCCAAGGATTGGTGGCTTCTTGGAAAGAAGAACCGGGACCTCGTTGTCAAAGAATTTTAGCAGTAGCCAACTCCGAGCAAATCGTCGGAGTAGAAAAGTGATTAGAAGATATGACCGCAGGTGCCTCAGTGATAGAGCGCCATTGAAAGGAAGGTGCGAATTGGGTCGAGAGAATGGACGCAGTTGTCGAAGACGCTACAAGGCTTTTGCTTCCCTAGTAGCCCTCAATCACGAATCAAATAAATTTCCATAAACTTAAGACCAAAACAGAGTGCTCTAAAGTGGGAACAACATCCAAATCCCGTCATGGCAATTCGCAGTGGCCGAAGAAGCAATACGGCCGCTCAATGAGAGTTCTCGATGACAGCTTGAGCGGAGCTGAGAACAGACCGACAGAGCATTACAGGGGGTTTGATTAAGATCTTTCTGCTTGCGATATCATCGCATATGGCGGGCGCTCCGTCTAGCGCCCGGGGTGTGGCTGTATGATGCGTCGAAAGGCTTCCCAAACAAACAGTGGCAAAGCTTCACACGCCGCTCCCTTTGTTGGCGCTCTCACCTGGCTCCCACCTCGACGCCCACGTTCAAGACGGGCAGCGACTACACCAACTCGCAAAACCGTCCTCGACTCGGATAATATCCAAGTCTTGTCGAAGTCTTGATACCCCAATCCTAATCCTACACCGCACCATTAGCAATACACTCCGTATTCTACTTCCTCTTATCCCCCGTATAATCAATAAAGCATGGCTAACCTTTCTTCAGGGACGACCCAAAAACGCCCCGGGGAACGCGATGCAGCAGAGGACGACACTTCGTATCTTGAAACGAAGAGGAGTCGCAGGGAGTCGCCTGTGGGTGATTGGCGAGACGTTCACTTGAAAGAACGTGAAAGAGACCGGGATCGAGATAGAGGCGACAGAGATAGAGGGAGCTACGACAGACGTGGCTCTAAAAGAAGGGACGACGACTATCATCAATATTCGTCCTCCAGGAGAGATAAGGACTACGGGAAGGAGAGGGAGTATAGACGTCGGCGCTCGAGATCGAGGTCGAGGTCGAGGACAAAGACTCCCCAGCCCCCACCCGCTGCAGTTGCTCCGGATGACGACGAAAAAGAGGAAGGCGAGTGAGTATCGTAAGGCTTCTGCTCCTTGTATGTATCACAGATGCTAACTGAACCAACCCTGCAGGATCTCGCCTCGTCCAAGTGTTCCACCCCTCTCCAGCGCCAAACCCTCGAGCCGTCGAGAATCGCCATCCAGGTATGGTCATCCCTCCTCGAGGCACGGCCATGACAGCCGACGCCGGGGCGACTATCATAGTCGGCGATCGCGTTCGCGCACGAGGTCCGTACGATCCCGCTCGCGCTCTGTGAGCACCAGGCCTCGGTCAAGGTCACCCTCTCGAGCTCGGTACGCGTCATCGTTCGCCAAGACTCGTGGCGGATCCGTCTCGAGGAAAGAGTCGAGCTACCAGGAGAAAGCGCGAGTCGACAAGGATAGGGATGTGGAGATGCACGATGGCACGAGTGCTACGTCAGTTACTACGTCGATTGCAGCCAACCGAGCCCCTGCTCCACTGCCACCACCTTCGGCGTCGGAGGAAATAAAGGACCCGGAAGAGGACGAGAAATCGATTGAAGAGAAGCTTGCTGAACGAAGGCGTAAACGAGCGGAGATTCTCGCGAAACACGTTTCTGGGCAGTCGAGCACCGCTGTTGGAGGAGTGAATGGAGCTGGAACTATACCGAGGGCTACGCCTGGGACGATGGTCAGTGAGGCATTAGCAAAGGTGACCATGATGGACAACGACGGTACGTGTCTTTCTGCCGTGGCATCTCTCCACCCGAGTCTGACTCTTTTCCCTGCGATGGATCGATAGGTAAATCTCAACTGCCAGGCCTTCAGACACCGACTGCGACAGCCCCTCCTTCTAAAGTTGTGACTGCGACCCCAAGTATCGCACCTCAAAGTCGCCGCGAGTCGGCGTCCCCACCACCACCACCCTCGGCCACCACTGAATTTGATCTTGCGAAGCTGGAAGGGAAGGAAGACGGAGTGGATGCGAAGGAGGGGGATGCGGGCGAAGAGGGTGTAGAAGGGGGTGGTGTTGGTGCGGCTGATTATGATCCCAGTTTAGATCGGAGGGAGGATGAGAAGAGGAGGTTTGGGATTGAGGCTCCGGCCCCTCCTGGCGAGGGTGCGACGATTGAGAAGAAGGATCAGAATGCGATGGTAGTAGACGGAGATGATGATGACGTTGAGGAGGTCGAGGTTACAGATGATGAGGGTGAAGAGGAAGAGGAAGAGGTGGATGATATGTTCGCGATCGGGGATGATGATGAAGAGAAGGAGAAGAAGAAAGAGAAGGTCAAGAAGAAGGCCAAGAAGGTCAGTGTCATTCAGCTTTTCTTTCTTTCCATTCGTTTCATACTCGACCCTTCCCGCTCCGGTCGCCTCGTCGACCTCCTTCACTTACCTGCCCCATTCTCTCGTTTCTTCCCTGCATTTGAATATCTTAGCTCACTCTTCACTCTGTTTAGCGCCAGCCAGCCCCACTAATCTCTCACCACTCTCTTCTCGTCGACTCTGCAGCCGACGCTGAAGGGTACTACACCATCATCTTGGGTGAGTACCTCGACAATGGACGCTACCAAGTTTTTTCGAGTTTGGGCAAAGGCATGTTCGCGAACGTCGTTAGAGCTAGGGTGTTGAAGGAGGAGGATCCGACTAGTGGAGAGTTGGTGGATGTGAGCGGTGGTGAGAGTGCGGGAGGAATGGAGGGGAAGGGACTGAGGGAGGTCGCGATTAAGATTGTCAGGTGCCAAGACCCAATGTGAGTACCCGTTCGTCTCATCTCTTTCGTTCGTCCCTCTGCCTATCTACCCATCCCGGTTTCGAAGTGACGACGATACTGGAGCTGACACATATGCCAACAGGTATAAAGCGGGCCTTAAAGAAGCGCAGATATTGCAGAAGTTGCGGGCGATGGACCAAGAGGACAAGAAGCACGTTGTGAAGCTTGAGAGGACGTTTGAGCATCGGGGGCATTTGTGCTTAGTCTTTGAGAGTTTGAGGTATGTATTCTCCACCATTCGAACCTGTCGTTCTTGGTCCTGTTACTTTTCTTCTGCCATTGTCGTTTTCTTCTCACGTCCATTGTCGTTTCACCTCCCACGGAGCCGCCGGCAGCCCCTCAGAGCTCTCTATTCCATTCGACTTCCGCTTTCCACCCTCATTCGTGTCATCATATTTTGGATTTACCTGGTCTTTTTCCTTGTTCCTCTCCTCTTGTTCTTCAACTCGGCGAGACGTCCGCTGACTATCCCTTGTCTTTTCTTTATTCTTTGTAGCATGAACCTTCGCGAAGTCGTCAAGCGGTTTGGGAAAGATGTTGGAATCAATATCAAAGCTGTCAGAGCGTATGCGCATCAGTTGTTCTTGGCATTGAGTTTGCTGAAGAAGGCGAATGTAATGCATGCGGATATTAAGCCTGATAACATTTTGGTGAGTTTTGGGCCTCTACCTTGATCGTTCACTCTTCTCACCTCTTCGCGGGTTTTTGTAGGTGAACGAACAGAAGACGTTGCTCAAGCTGTGCGATTTGGGCTCAGCGTCGGATGCTAGTGAGAATGAGGTTACGCCGTACCTTGTCAGTCGGTTTTATAGGGCCCCGGAAATCAGTGAGTGTCTACTCGTCCTTCCCTACAACATCATTTCCTCTGTCACGTTGCGATCGCACGGCGCTAACAAACGACTCTCCGCGTTTAGTTCTTGGCGTCCCGTACGATCCCTCTCTCGACATCTGGTCCATCGGATGCACTCTATACGAACTCTATACAGGCAAGATCCTCTTCCCCGGACGATCGAACAGCCACATGTTGCTCCTCATGATGGAAGTGAAAGGCCGGTTCAACAGCAAAATGATCAAACGCGCTAAATTTGGCGACAAGTATTTCGACTCCCTAGGCAACCTCTTACCCTCTGCTCTGGATGACGGCACCACCTTCACCGACGAATCGGCTGCGACCAGGAGTGCGAGGCTGAGTAGCGGGAAACCAGTTCGGGATCTCAAAACGAAGATTCTGGGAGGCGCTAGTGTGAAGAAGATGAAGGAGGAGGAGGTTAGGGTGCTTACCACTTTTGTGGACTTGTTGGAGAAGTGTTTAATCTTGGATCCAGGGAGGAGGATTACGCCTAGAGAGGCGTTGGTCCATCCTTTTATTAGGGGGTGAAAGATCGTGACTTGGAGGAGCCGCCTGGGGCCTTGGCCCGCGTAGATACGATTTTCACCCTAACTCCTCATACATCTGAGACCCCTTACGCCGTTAACACGAATATTGTGCTTCCACTATCCTACCGTATCTTGAATTTTTTTATGTTGTGACGGGGTCCGAGGACTTGAACAGAGTCCGAGTATATTCGTCCGTGAACTCCAGGATACCATATTGTAAGTTCAACTTGAAACTGTGTTGCGGTGGCCCGGGCGTGGCGAATGATGGTCCGGTATCGCTCATGAAGAAGAGGGAAAAAACGTAGGCAGCATGTGTTTCGGTCTCTCAAGGACTGACACCATGGTAAGCGTTTAGTCTTCGAGCAAGCGCTCGACTTTTGAGCAGCTGCTCCCTGATCTCGGAGTAAGCGCTCAATATATGAGTCAGTACTCGGTCAAATTCTCGGAGCGCGAACCGTACAGCTCTGATCCTCCTAAGATTGGAAGGGCGCTCAAGCTTTGAACAAACACTTCCTCCGTGTATAGCACCCAAGACACACAGATAGGTGTTACTAGCGCCAATGTTTTGAGCAACCTCTCCATTGCTTCGTGAGCAGCGCTAAAGTTCTGAGCCGCCACCCGGTCTCGGAGTAAGTGACAAAGATGGTGCTGTTGAACTGAGCATCAACGCTTCGGGGATTATCGACATCCGGGTAAGCGCTCAAATCTTCGGTAAGCATCAACCCAAAGATCATAGAGCGGGCGTTTAAATCCACGACAAACCATTGAACATCAGGGTAGGCGCCAAACTTGTTAGCAGCACCGCTTCGTCCAGGTATAGCGCTTAAGCTGATGTCGGAGTTAGCGCTCAATGTTCGAACAAACCCCTCATCTAGGTATGGCGCCTAAGTTGACCTGGATTGACGTCGACGTCAGATCCAGCGCTGAAGCTTAGAACAACCGCTCAGTCTCTGAGTGATTGGCGCTGAATTTCTGAGCTCCCACCCGTCCTCTGGGTAAGCGCTAGCGATCCTGCTGGATTAGGCGTCGGACCTTCGAGTTACCGTTTGGCTTCTCGCATTCCGGCGCGTAGCCCGCAACTACTTTAAAAAGAGCTCGTGCACGCCCAGTTCCTCGTTCTTTCCTTCCTCTACTATTCCACTAGATCATGGCCAACGGTACTCGCTCACTTCCATCTTGAAGGCTTCTGCATACTCACCCTTCCTCTACGATAGGCCCCCGCAGATTCAACAACGCTACTCAGCGACTGTTTGGTGACACCGTCAGAGCCGTCATCGTAGTTTGGGAGACGGACGACAGGGCAACGCCCTGGTCCGCAGAAGCTAGAAGTGAGAGCTACGTGACTACTAGTACGCGCTAGTCCGCCCGCTGACAATTCCTCCCTGTCACTAGTCGTTAGCAACCACAACAACCAGCTCGTCTGGAGAGTAGGCCAAGGATCAGCACCACGCAGAAAGGAAGCAAGAGATATGGCCGCCAACTCTGCCTACCAATGGCTGGTAATTCTGTATCCGTTCATTGACCTCAGTAATGTGTGAATCGGGAGTAGGTGTGGAGCTGTGAAGTGGTAATGATCACCACCCGGGACAAACATACACTCTAAGCGCCCCTACCGTATTAGACTTGTCTTAATATCCCTTCATGCACTGCCGGTAGCGAGGGTCGACCCTACTCAAGGTCCAGGCCTATCCTCGTGTGAGCTTTAGCGTTTCGTGCAGGCAAGTGCGCTCATTTCATCTAAGTCTGTTCCTCGTGACCCTCCCCGAAATGGAATGGATAAAGACCCTGCCATTTCTGTACAACTGAGCGGCGTAGCCTATTTGAGGGATCGATCCACACAGCCATGACAGACCCCCCGGTGGTTGAAGCTGCAAGGGCCTAATCCCCAGTGCAGGGGAACGCCTGCAAGGAAAATCTGGGGGTCATTTGCAACTAAATACGGTTGAGAGACTCTCACCAATAGTTCCTAGGTAATAATGAGTCGATATTCGTTTGCCGGAAGATATTTCAACAGCTTTCTAGTTCCAGCAGGAGCCGATGTGATCCGAAGAGGGTCAGTTGATCTTATCTCATGGATCCCATGGTGCGCATTTCTCTGGGAGAACGACTTATTCATGGGAAAGGACAAGATCATGAGAACACTTCGGAGTTCGTTGAACTTTATTATTAGCACATTGACTCGAACCTCAGCGTGTTCGAAGTGATCGTTTGCTCTGGCCAATTTTTGCCAACAGAAATTCAGAATGCTTTACCTTGCTTGCGCTGACAGGCTCTTGTATGTGAGGTTGAGGCAATCAAGAAAACTGTAGTGAAACCTCGAATTGCTAGAGGATTCTGCAATTCGCTACTTCCGATATCACGGCGCTATCATCAGTAAAAAACCAGCCAACCGATATGGCATTAGCGCGGGAGATATGCCACATCGTCTAACGACGTGCAACATCGAAACGGCGGGGTCATATCGGGGTCGGTTCGCCGATCGCTGACGCGTCGGATCTGCGTACCATATCTCACGCGCATCGGATCCGGGAATGAGATCTCCTGCAAAGGCCATATCTCACACTATTCTAAATTTTCTTTTTTCACCCAGGTTTAAAATCACAGCTCACATATTATGGGGGGGTAAAATCCAGATGCTATTGAAATATAAGGACTAATTACATGAAGAGAACAGTAATAAGGTACACGCAAGCCTTTACACAAACCCCAGTCCAGCAACATCCGGCTCGCCGTTGCAGGTAGGTGTCCAGGCAATAGAGAGTACGCGAGCAGTAAGGATCAGTAGATAGAAACAGGAGGTGCACCTACGGACAACGTACCGATTCAGCTTCCCATAGACGCCCGCCCACCCATGCCCAACCATCGCCAGAAGACCACCGCCAAGCAGGATACTTGAGATCCAGACTTGTGTTGCATGCACCGGGAACGTAGACGACGCCGAGGGCTAGTATCAGGAGGGACGCGTCGCGGGAGGCGCATATACACGGCAGAAGGGAGAGGAGATGGTGGGGGAAGGGAAGAAAGAAAAGACGG